>BMAO01037751.1:0-22349 GCA_019973975.1 Trichonephila clavata
CAATACCTTTTAATTAAAATGAACATAATTTAGAAATTTTAAAAAATTATACACCCAGTTATGTGTTTAAACACAATGGATATATTTCTGTTGAATTTATTCTCCTCCTCTTCACCAGCTCCTAAATGAAATTATGTTAAAAGTCTGGTGTATTTAAAAAATAGAGTAATCATTGTAAAATCTTGAAAAATAGAAAAAGTAATAAATAAATCTTATTAAAATTTCCTGTTATAAAGAGTGCCTTATAAATTTTTATGTACTGTACATTTTATTTTATGAAGATTATTCATTATAATTAAAATATATGTAGAAAATCTAAAATACATTTTTATTTGCAAGGAAAAATGTATTACTAATTCTTGTATTTTTAAAAAATAAGCAGTAAAATCTGAAAATAGAAAAAAGTAATTGCTTTCTTGCTTGTTTTTTTATTAGAAATGCTTGCATTGAGAAATACTGACAGTATTTCCTTTACCACTAAACCCGTATTTTGGTCATTGAAAAATTTCTTCCTGCTATTTTATGAACAAAATCAACACTAGTGCAGATATTTGAATGGTTTAAAAATTAGTTATTAATTACTCCATTTGTTTAATAGACCTTATATGCTAACTTTCAAAAGTTTGTAAAATCAACCCAAATAGAAAAGTAGTTCTTTGATTAATTTAAAATTGCACATCAGGAAAGCAAATGTGCTTATGCATTAAAGAGAAAAAGGTTTGCATACAAAGTTGAAAAAGAATTTTTAATCTTCTTAAGATTTATGTCATATTTGAGAAATAAACAAAATTTATATAGGGGCAAAAATAAAAGATAAATCTTACATTAAGATATATTCAGTTGCCCTAGACCTTCATATAAACTCAGTGATTGTTCATGTCTTCATTGAGGCGATTAAATATCATTGATACTAACTGTGGCCATTCCTTCAAATAGCAGTTTCCAATTCTCTGAGACTCTCTCTAGCTTAAAGAGGTAAATGTACACAGATATAATGTGGCCAAGAACATTCAAAAGTTTTTCAAAAAGATTGCATTTGGAGAGTATCACGATCATTCCATACAAGAAATACTCTCAGTCTGTAAGTACTCCACAAAAATGTTAATTCATAGTGGACGAGCATTTTCATCTATTAAAAGGAAGTTGAAACAAATTGTTGCAACATAAAATCTCACTGTGGGAATCTAGGATTTCATTTCAATCCTGTGTAGCCGAACAACCTTTAAAGTCATGTATCCCAATGAGATATTATGTTGAAATTCTTGCTTACTATAACGCTGCCACTTCTGAATACATTATGTTTATTATCTGATTGTATGTTCCTTAAACTATCCTAGACCCTTATATGCATATCAACTGATTCTAGATCAAATCTGCACTTACCTGTGGAAAAGCATTGAATCTATCTGAAACAATCACAGCATTACTTTATTCTTACCACTTAGGATTGAATAGAAAGGGGAACACAAACAAATGGTACTTGGGTACACAGTTTCTTTATGTGGAACTATTGGTACACAGTGCTGGCATATATTGTTTCTCCAATTTATATTACAACCATGGGTAAAGCAGTTGGGGTGTTGGTTTGTTAATTCCATTTGGTACTTCAATATACTGATCATTAGATGTGAGGGTAATCATTTAATGACAAAGTTCTGTGTTTTCGGCTCCTTACAACTGTGTGTCTTCTTTGGGATTGTTTTTATAATAAAAAATTACTGTGTATGGTAAAAGCTGAAGAGTAACATTTTTTTTTTTTATTGCTTTGTTGGCAGCAGATTAGTATTTACTGCCTACTACTTGCTGTTTTCATCTAAGAAGTATGAATTTCCACAAAAAGGATCCTACCAAACTTATAAGCACATGAAACAAACAAATTTATATCTAGTGAAATTTATAAGCATTTGAATGCACTGCCTCAAATCCCCCAGATTGCTAGGTTGCACTTATTGCCTAATTTATATATTTCTGGGCATTTCATTTGTGGTTTGGTGTATCTATCACAATTCTGTTATCTACATTAACAGCAATTTTAAATGAACTAATTTAGATATACTTGCATAAATTGATAATTTACATTGAATGTTTATAATCATCTGCACAGAAGATCAAAAATTGTATCAGATCATATTTAAATTTTCCATTCTGTTCCTGATTAAAATCATGTTTGACAATTGTTCCTTATTTTAGTGGCTTTTTTCAAGATTTTATGAAATCTAATATATATTTGGGTACTTGATTTTTTTCATTTTTAAATTAATATTGGGTGCAGTTTTCTTCATTTGTAATTTTAAAAAGTCAATTTTTATTTTTTATAAATATGCTGTTTTTTTCTTCATAGTGGAGGTGTCATGATCTATTTTGATCGAATTGAAGTTGTCAACATTCTTACTTCTAATAGCGGTGAGTATATTTTGTTTTTTCATTGCATTTTTATAAAACTTTGAAACAAGTAACTATTATTTATTCAAATCAGACTTTCTTTATGCATACATATATATGCATTCAAAACTTTGTAGTACAATATCATCAAATCTAAGTATTTATCTATTTTAAATAGCATTTTTATTTAAGTTGGTGTTGTAATTTCTTTTTCAACTTAAGGCTGATTTACTTTTTTTGTGTTTATCAGCTTCATCAACTTATGTATTTTTATGTTTAACTTTAGTGTATGATTATTTTGTATATATTTTTATGGTTTGCAATATTGCGTGCTGATTGTTTAATTGAACAACTACCCATCTGTCAAGACCTACTGTTTGTGACCCAAACAAAACACTGAATTTTTAAAGTTTTCTCAATTACTTAGTTTTTATTCTCATGTTTTCGATTTCTCAAACTTAACTTTTTTCTGTATTGGAACCAAACTATATTCATTAAGGAAATTGTGCCCGATGTTATTGGGGCTACCATTCTTCCTGGGCAGGCCAGTGGTAAAGATATTTTCATCCTCAAGATTCCTAGTATTCTGTCAGATGCTTCATTCGAGTTTAAACAGCTTTAATTCATGATTTGTCTTTACTTGCTATGAGTTTCAACTAAGAGCAAAGACAATTGAATTGTATTTAGGAAGTTTTTGTTTTATATATAGATAACTTTATGATGATTACTTAAGAATAACAGTGCAGAAAATTTTTTCATTTTTGGGTACTTATGACTATAAGGACCATCAGCTTTTCTGAGTTGTCACCAACATGAATATTGGGGATATTACCAGCCTACTGTTATTTCTCAGGTAAAGTCAATCTGATGCTGATACCATGGCATAAAAATAAGTTTTTCAGCCCAGTGATTGTCCGGCTTTCGTAAATAAAAACTTTGATCTCCAGAGCTAATTCATCACGTGAATATCAATGGTACTCTAACACTCATCAAAACTACATCTTCATTTCTTGCCTACTTTCATCCATATGTCATGACCATTTGATGAAAGTAGGCAATGAATGATTTCCCAATTTTTTGATGAAAGTCCCCCGAAAAAACTGCTATAAAATTTCTCTTTGTTTGAAAAAAAAAGTGTATTTTCTTAATTCATGCAAATTTACAAAATCTTCCTTGTTGCTGCAAAATAGTAGAAGTCTCTAGTGAACGTTTTTAATAGAAAGAAGACAGCATTGAATTTAAAGTTATTGCTAATAACAGATTGACAATATTTAAAAATAGTTCCCTCTGTTTACATCAACTATTGGTAGAAAACAGGTATTTGCATATTTTCCACAAATGTAGCCATATTTTGGCATCATGCCCCTTATAACCAATAAGTACTTATCTTTCCTTCGATTGAAAAGACAAAAGTGCTTATCAAGATTTTCACTGAAACTAAGGATGTGCATCTGAATAATTTTCTTATATTTTCTTTAGGACTTCTTTAAAATTCAGTGTTAATGCAATTTTTTGTCACATAGCAATCATAATTTATCTTTGCTTTTTTTCTTAGTGTAGTTCTTTGGAAATCCTATACATATATATATATACATTGCTTACATTTTTTACATGCATCATACACTCCATATAATTATCCCTATAGTTATTCACAGTGCATTTATTAATTTTTTTCCAACAGAATCAGAACTCTTTTTAAAATAAAATATTGCAAAAAATATATATTTTTTAAAGATTAATTATAAGTTTTGGCAACAATTGATATGTTTGCTTCACCTCTGTGCCGTTGTTGATATTAATTTAATTTAACCTAGGCTTATTTTATGTTTCAAATAGTTTTTTGAATTTATAGTGTGTGTTAATTTTAATTTAATTTCCAGTTGATGGCTGCTTGATATATATATTTTTATAACAACTTCATATGAAATGTTTCATGGTCTTTAAACTTGCTTATCTCCTTCAGATTATTTATCTGAGAGACAGCTGTTCGGAAACTTTCTTCTGATGCTATAACTTTCTTCTTGTAATTTGCATCTAAATTTCTATTAATTTATTTCTATCCTCTTTTTGGTGTGATAATTTTCTCCATTTTGGTTCAAATATCTTCAATGGTGTGACAGCCCCGAGTGGACCTTGGCCTTCTCAAGAATTTTCCTCTATGCCTCTTTTTTTTTTTTGCCATTGTCTTCCCATTAGTAACTTTTAGGGTAGCAAAATCCCTTTCTAAGCAGTCAACCCATCTGAGGTTGGGTCAACCCCGAGTTCTTGTTCCAGTGGGCTTGGCCAAAAAGACTTTCTATGTGTTGCACTTCTTTGTTCATTCCAATAATGTAACCAGCCCATTTCATTCAGGTTCAAATATATGTTTCTGTTAAATAATTCTTTTGTGTATAGCCAAATTGCAATTCATTGAAAATTATTTAAAAGGTATACACTCGTTTAAAAAAAAGTATTTTGCATATTGGGATTCAAAGTCTTGCGTTGAGTGTGATCTCATTTAAAAAATGTTAGGCTTACTTGCTTAATTTTATTTTTAAAAATTCAATTCGTGTAAAGAATATATATTCCAGCTACTTTATAATAGATCATGTTAAGTTATAATGAAAAACAGTACTCAGAATTCAAGGAAATGAAGGAATGGAATATAAAAAGATAGTGGTGCATTAATATATTTTCTGCAAATGAATTTATTTAGATTAGTAAAATGTAATTAAAAGTTTTTTGGACGATGTATAAGTATATTTCGTTGATAGTTTTTTTTCTATTTTGATATTATAGTCTGACATTAATGGTTTCCAAACCACTAGTTAAGTGTTGGGTAAGTTACCGTATTAGTGTAAATTAAAGCAATAATATAAGTTTCAATATTGATATGAATTTTCTTTGAGATTTCAGTTTATCATAAAAACAATTTAAACACTTAAAATATTTAAAGTAAATTGAGTGCATTATTTCATCATCCAATCATTGATAAAATAATAACTTGTTGTTTTTACTGATCTTTTATTTCCTCTTAATTTCCTGTATGAATGTCTTACTTGTTATACCCTAATCCAAGGTCTCTGTTACACAAAATTAACATCAAAATAAGTCTGCTGCTTTGGAGGCCTTAAAATGTGATTGAAGTTTGTTTTAGTTCATCTTCCTCTTCATTTTCTGACACATCTTTACCTATGACTTAGAATAGAACAAAAAATATTCATGGCTCTGAAAATTTGACCAGTACAAAGCTGATTTCGCTGATCATAAGGTCTTGAAAATACAATTTTAAAAAAATTCCAAGTGGGAACATTTCACTTTTCAAGAAATGTTGATTCATATATGTATGAAATAGAAGTTGTGGTGTCATATGAACAAATAATTAATCTAAATTTGATAAAATGAAAAATAAGAATTTTTTCATAATATCTAAGAATATCATTAGCCATTGTTTACAGAGTTTATACTTAACCCAATAATTAAGCAGACTTTAATGTTTTTAAAAAGAAATCTTGTATTGAATAACAATTCATGGGTAAAGTTTTGAAAAATAATTATGTGCATAGTTTTGTGTTAAAAGTATTAATAGTAAAGTTGAACTTTATGAACTTGGTAATGAATTTGGGCTGAAATCTATATCTAAAATAAGACATACTTTACTAAGAAAATATGCTTTGAATTTGAAAAGTATTAATTTCGAAGAGAATGGTTAGGTTTCTAACAAAAGAACAATTATAATGCAAAACCAAATTGGCAATTTTTTGTTTAAAAATGTATATACAAATAATTATTTGCAATTTGAATTGAGACAAAAGTATTAATATTATTTTATTCAAATGTGCAGGTTTTTTGGTGTAATATTTTATATATATATATATATATATTTGTAAAATATTTTTTGTAATTTTATTTGTAACTTTCATTTTTTAATCTAGTTTGTCTTTTTAGTGTATGACATTGTAAGAAATTTCACTGCTGATTATGACAAAGCCTTGATATTTAATAAAGTTCACCATGAATTGAACCAGTTCTGCAGTGTCCATAACTTGCATGAAGTTTATATTGACTTATTTGGTGAGTTCCTTTAAGTTCTGATATTATGATGATGTTAAAATAAAAAGTTTTGTAATAGAATTTAAAACTAAATTTTAAAGTTTTATTTTACTTATACATTTAACAGCTTGCACCTTTTATTCAATATGATTGTCTTTTGACTTCACACATACATTGTCTCTTTGGTCAATTGTTTGTCGAGGCACACATTGCCTCCATAGAAATTTCCATGACTACTTGCCTTAAAAAACATATAAGTCACTTCAAATTAGCATGCTATTTTAAGCATACCTTCGTCTACATTACTCCAAACAATTTGAAATTGAGTGGACTTTAATCCGAACTGCTGGAAGGCCATTCTTTGTTTTCTGTGAAGTCTGCCACATTGTCTTTCAACCCCTGCTTTTTGGGTAGTCAATGTTTTATGAGTAGGAACACAAGAGTCCTGCTGATTAGTCCAATTTTTCCTTTGGAAAAAGTTTATGTTCAGGGGCTTCACTAATAATTCTAAAATACTTTTTTGATAAACTTTTGCGTTGGTTTTCATTCCTTTCTCAGAAAATGAATCTCTGGGACACCTTCATAGCTGACAACCCTCCAAAGCATTACAGAAGCCAGATGATAAGCTCTCTGCTTGTATTTTTCTTCTCTCTAGCGTCTTGGGCATTTCTTATGTGTATACGGTCATTCTAGCAGATAAAAGATTTTTCTGATCGGTAAACATGATTCACATCTGTTACTGTTAAGAGCATGCTGCTGCATCAATGCTTTTACTTTGAGATATCTGTGGTGCTTTAATTCCTTTGCGAGAAAATAATCAGCTGTTCTTGAATAACCTCTTAGTCTAAGGTCTTCATTTGCTGTACAATACATTGTTCTTTTTCGCACATTCATCTTTAGCAGGAAGAGTCAGCAAGAATTGGGATGAATTCTCTCCCTGACTACTTTGATAAGTGCTAGTGGGGACAACCACTTCTAGTATGGTTTGCAATACTGTTTAAGAAAATCTCTTAATTGTTTGATAAAAGCATAACCATTTTGTGTCTAAATGTTTAAAAGACTTAAAATTTTCCAACAGACTCTTTTTTTTTTTTTTTTTTTTTAAGACAAACTGATGCATGCTTTTGTTTAACGTTCATTTTGTTGTGTTAAAAATTAAAGACTGATTTATAGAACAACATATGTAAAAGACTATAATTTTTGAAAATTATTGCAGATGATCTCCAATGATGAAATTTTAAATCATTTGTTGTGTTTAAGTCACTTAAGATGATCTCGTATTTTTGTATCAGAACTTTTGGCATGACTAGGCATACACATTTCAGAAATGAATTAATCCAATCTTGATATTTCTTTGAACTAAAGAACCATTACATTATGACACACCTAAAGTGGGACTATCTTTACTCCTCAACTCCCAGCAAAGCATTGACTGAACAAAATCGTGATGAGGTCTGAGGCATCTGGTGCCAAGCATTTATCACTGGTCCTTCAATTCCTGCTCATTGCAAGGCATTGATGGGGCAGTAAAAACTGAGTTTTCCAGGAGGAATCACTGACTGGTTTGACTGTATTCATGTTAGGTGAATTGGAGGCCAATAAAGGGTGTGAAGTTCATCACAATGTTTCTGAAATTATTATGTAGATAAAGTCATCATCTCCAAAAATTACTTTTGCAATTAAGGGTTGCACCTACTGAGATTGTTTCATGGAGATGATGGACCCTAATGTGTCCAACAAAAACATCCCCACACCACAATACGGCTGCTGCCACCTTGTATCTTGTCAACTATGCACCTCTGTGCTATGGTTTCCATTGGAAATCAACACATTTTTGCTCTCATTCATCAATGTGATTGACTAAAAAATTTGATTCGTTTGATTTGGGAACACTGTTGGAGGTGACAGTGTTCGTATAGGAATATGATTCAAGTACCAACTCCATAAGCTCATACACAGAAGTGTACACTGTACTGTGTGTTGAGGTACACTGTTTAAGTGGCCATTGTTATAGTTTGGTGATATAGGTCAATGTAGCCCTTCAGCCATGGTGTATAATGCATAACTGCCTCTGTTCTTCTCTTGAATCAATGCACCATGACTGACAAACTGCTATCTGGCAACATATAATTTCACCATCCATTGATCCACTTTTGATAAGTATTCACAACACTGCATATATGCAGTCAACCCAAAAATGCCGTTTCTGAAATCAATGTTTGCAAGTACCAATCCATAATAATTTGGTCTTTATTGAAATCTGATAAATTGACTCGTTTTCCCATTATGTCCCTAAATATTCTTTATATGGAAAGACATTGTAGGGACATTTAATATACTACAGCATCAGCTAGGCATGGGCTATGGGCTTGTCTCTTGGCAAATTCATTGCTGTATGTGAGGGATGGTCAGAATTTAATAGTTCTTTATTGTATATATATTGAAAAAAGTCTTTTGCTGAAGCAATAGACAGTTTAGGTTAGAAGTAATGTAACATTGTGACGTCTTGCATGTGTGAGTGTAGTGCATTTTGGAGTATTTGAATGAAGATGCTCTCATTGAGGTAGGTTAAGAATCGTTTTTATTTTGGGTGGACAGTAGATGGATACATCACATCTCAGGAATCAGAATAACTACATAAAGGATATTGCACACACATATAACCAGAGGACAGGGTGGAACCGGCATCTTAACAACCATACCATACACCAAATGGCATTAGCAGTTCAGTTAGTCTCTCCCTCTCTCTGGCCCTGATGCCATCTTGGGCAAGGTGCCAGGAAGAGTCTTTCTTGGTCTGCCTCTTTTATGTAGAGGAGTTAGAGGCTTAGATGATGGATCTTGATGAGGTTGATGATCTTGATGAGGATCTAATGCTGAGGTTTCATAGACCCCAATAGGAGCATCAAGATTCTCCATATGAGCCACTTTAAATGTAGTTGGAAATCATAGGCTGAGAATAACATAGGGATCGTTTTTGCTTGGCATAAACTTTGATGTTGGTTATTGGACAGAATCGCTCAGAGAATGTTTGTTAATGTCATGATTGACAGCTTGTGAAGTGGCAGAAGTACTACGATCCTGAGGTGACAGCAAAGGATTCTTTGGTAGTAAGGTTGCACAAGTTGGATCTGGATTTTGATATGTTTCTGGAGGTACAGGAAAAGACAGAATTACAGGTCTATCCATTCTAGAACTACTAGGTGGACTTGAACCAATATATGATGGTGACAAGGGTGAACTATCCCTTGCACAATTACTCTTAGTTGGAGTAGACTGAGAGAAAGGAAGAGGCAAATAAACATCCATTTACTGTAAATGAAGCAATCACATTGTGAGGTGAAGCATGGTTAGTGGCAATATGCTCTTTAACCAACTGATGAACTTTTTCTGATATTACAAATGGTCTTACCCTGTCATAAGTTGTATCAGAGTTTTGTCTTGTAAATGTCTTACTTTGATTCTGAAACTGTGGGTATTTTTATCATGTAGTATCTTCACTATAACTATTTTGAGGAAGAAGGTGCACTAGTATTTCTATACACTGGAAATTTGGGAGGCATTCAAACAAGAGGATTGTCTCCAGGGTTGATACAGTGTTCAATGAAGGGAGTAGGGTCTCCTCCAGTTCAAAGACTGTTCCGTACATATTCAGCAATGTACCCTGTTCATTTTTCTGCTTAGGTGTTAGACATTTACTTTTGTCATCATGCAGTAAATTGGTATCCTCAAGATTGAGTCAGCTTTGGACTTCTTGGATAATTACTTCTTTAGCAAAATCATAAGTTCAATGGGGTGGATCACTAAATAATCAGTTTCGGTATTTCAGGTGTGGAACAATACCAGCTTTTTGTAAAAAGTTCATTCCTAAAAGTGTTCAGTTTCCTTTAGCATAAGGCAAAGCTATTAGTAGTGTATAAATTACACATTTTTCTAGTCTAATAACTACACTGGTTGTGTAGACTTCTGATTTATGACTGTCAGCAAGGGACACAGAGAATCGAGTCTTCTAAAAGTTGGCTCCTTCTCTCTGCAAAAGGAGATACAAGGCCTTTCCAGCACTGGAATGACTAGCTTCACTATCGGCGCATGCAATTTCCTTTGTGTCATTGACAGCTAACTTCAGCACCGCAATTTGATTTGGAGTTGAAGAGCATGAATGCAAACTGATGTTGTGCTAAAATTTGCTGAGCCTTTATTCGCTGTAGGTTTGTGATTTGGACATCTGGGTTTTTGTAACACTAGCTTACCGCAACCATAACATGATAATAATGGTCTCTCTGATTTGTCATCAGTTTTCAATTTATCACCTCTATTAAAAGATGATGGGGAATCGGTGTGGTTGGTTCCTTTAAATCTGTTATCAAGTGAGCTTCTTTTTGGAGCTTAAGATTTAGAAGATTATTCTCTTAAATGGGCCATCTTCTTTTCTGAAGGAGTCATATTTCGAATGTTGCAATAGACGGTCTAACTTCTCATGTAATTCAGAAGGTGACACCCATTCAGACCAGTCGTCTAGGAAATGGTCTCTCGCTTCGGGAAGTACACGTCTTTTAGTTTGATCAGATATGATTAAGTCCTTCAATTGGTTGAAGTTTACAATTTTCAGTTCATTCAGCCATCCTTTGAAATAAATTTTATTTCAAAGTAATAATCTCTCCAAGTGCTCTCTTGAACTTTTTTTTGTTGATGGAAGAGTTGTCTGAATTTTTGCACTGAGAGCTTGAATCTCCTCAAAAGCTTTTACTTGACGTGCACATTGTCCTGCGCTTCTTTTGATTCCCTAGTGATGAGTGTGGCTATGTCACTTGGTAATGCTCCAA
Source organism: Trichonephila clavata (assembly GCA_019973975.1). Lineage (NCBI taxonomy): Eukaryota > Metazoa > Arthropoda > Arachnida > Araneae > Nephilidae > Trichonephila > Trichonephila clavata. The sequence goes on from BMAO01037751.1 coordinate 11,238, forward strand.
TTAGATAAGCAACCCATTGGCTACCAGGTACTTTTAAAAATTTCAGCAGTCTCTCAAATAGTTTCATAAATATTGCCTTGTCATCGTTCGAGTCAAATCTGGGAATCAGCTTCATCAATTGTAATCTGGGCTGCTCAGAGATAACAGTGTCATTACCAAGCAGAACTCCACTTTTTTTGTGCTTCAAGTTGTAGTTTCATCTTCTGTTACTCAAAATCCATTTCAGCTTTCTTTCCTGCTCTGCCACCTGTTCAATTACTTTATTTTTCTTGAGCCATTCCTCAATTAAGTTCATGAATAAATTTTTTGTGGAATTTTCTTCGTATCTTTTGGAACTTAAATTCAGTTGTTTAATATCCAAAATCCTTAAATCCTCTGCCACAACTAGTCCCATTTCCTAAGCCAATCTCCTCAAATCCTCCTCTCTTTCCTTTTATGAGAAAGGCCATTACTTTCTGTTAGAGTTCAGTTCCGGAAAAAATTTAAAATGTCCTTTTTTTTTCTTTTTTAGTTTGCCTAATATTGTATTAGTTGGACTAAAAAACTAAATAATTATTAAAGTACTTTCTTAACATACTTAAGCTAAAAGTTAAATTATCAAAACACAGATAAAAAGTTATTCATTAATAAAATATCAAAAGATAAGAGCTCTGAAATCGATTAAAACATTAAATGAATAAAAAAAAAATTTATACATATACATTTCTGGTAAACCGAATATCCAATTTATAAGAAAAAAATCTTATATGATTACAATACTCAACAGAACATACCACAGAGAGAGAAAAAAAATGAAAAGATTCTATCTGATTTATATTCAAGCTAAAAGTATACATTAGTCATAAAATGAAAATAATGTACGCATTTCCTTTTAATATCAACAAGTAATAAAAATGGAAGTAATAAAATGTATTTGGGATCTTCCTTACTTTCATTCACTATATAAGAAAAAACACTTAAAAGAATAAAACACTTTTTTTTTATCTGACAGAAACATTGAAACATTTTGTTCTGAAATTTTAAAGATTATTCTTTCTGTGGTTTTTCGCTGTATCTTATAAATTAAGAGAAAAGTTATTAAGTGAAAGAAAGCTTTATAAAGACCCAACAGCATGTTTCACATAAACAAGGAATAGTTTTGTTTATGATGTCTCCGAAAGTTGTTTTTCACATATGCTCACCATAAGCACTCAAGCTCTTTAATTCTGTGGTAGGTTACCGCAATTAATAATTATTGGCATTTGGTTGTCTTGGGAAAAAAATTTGTTGTATTTTTATGGCTCCCCGAAACAGAAAAGTACCTTTTTAAAAATAGTTAAATGTAGAAAAAAAAACAAATTTTCATAAAATTTTTAAAGAAGTTTTAAATATTCCTTTTCAGCTTAACTTGGAAGCATTGGGGAAGGTAGGAAATGTACCAATCTGTTTGAAAAATAGTTTTCTCTTTTCAGAGTTTAAATTAAATAAAATCCATAGATGTTTGTATAAGACATCTTTCGTAGTAGAAATTGGGATTTTAAAAGTATATTTCAAGTGAATCATGTTAAAAACATTTATTTTTTAGTGAATTAAGTCAAAACAGTTCCATCATGAAATATGTTTTTAATTAAATCTTTTTAACTAATTGTAATATTGGATTTTAAATGGTCAAAATGGCTTCCTCGGATAATTTTTCATCTTTGGTACATTTGGCGTTTCTGCCTTTCTCGGTTCGTGAGAAGATAGCTTCGCATAGATACATACATACATAGATTTGTTTGTTTACCTACGAAATTTAATAGTGTAGAAAATACGTGAGGAATCAGATCTCTTTATATACATACAGTTCTAATTACTAAAAGAACTGTTTCAGAACCAGAAATTTCTGTTACTTGGACAGTTTAGAATTTGAGGAAAACCTTAAGTTTAATTTTCTAATTTCAAGAATTATAAACTTTCGAGTTGCATTGACTTCTTTTGATTCAAGATGAATCAAATTACATTAGTTGTGTCATAAGTCAAAAAAGATCAAGGTGATGAGTTCTAAATATCTGAAACTAACAAGTAAAAAATTACTTATCCTCTGATAAGATTTGTTGCTGGCCCATGTTGGGCACCATTTGTAACTTCTTGCATGCATGGTAGTGCATTTTGGAGTATTTGAATGAAGATACTCTCATCAAGGTAGATTAAAAATGCTTTTTATTTTGGTTGGACAGCAGACGGACACATCACAGGAATCAGAATAACTACATAAAAGACATCACACAAAATGCACATGCACGTATAACCAGGAGACAGAGGGCGAAATCTGCATCTTAGCAACTATACTACACACCAAGTGGCATTAGCTAGTTCAATTATAGTCATGGACACCACACACTGTTACATGAAAATATTTTTATATGATACATACTGCATGTTTTAAGTAAAATATTTTTTTAATGTGTTTTGCTTTTAATCCATAATATCTGGATAAGCAATTCTTTGAAAAATTCACATCTTTTAATCATGTTTAATTATATCTAAAATGTTATTATATGTATATATTTAAATAACAGGACATTGAGAAGATATTTGTGAATACAATTTTGATATAGTACAGAAAAGAATCCAGATTTATCACATTTTTATGCTTTTCAATAAAAGTTCATAGAAAACTTTCTGCTACATTGAAGTATAGACATGGTATATTATAATCATTTAAATCATCATGAATGCTGTCAAATGTATAAATATATATTGCTCAAATGGTTTGCTTAGTATTTCATTTTAAAGAGATACTGGAAAATTGTTCTAAACTAGTAGAAATCATAATTTGTAATGAGAAATATTAACTAAGGATTAGTTTTCATGTTTAATTTTTTTATTTATTTTTGTTTTACTTTTTATTGTAGATCAAATAGATGAAAATTTAAAAACTGCTCTTCAAAAAGATCTGAACAACATGGCACCAGGTTTATTCATTCAAGCTGTGAGGGTTACTAAACCTAAAATTCCAGAAACTATAAGAAAAAATTATGAGCTTATGTAAGTATTTTTTTTTTAAATATAAAAAAAAGGTATATTAGTTATTATTGTAGCTTAAATACATATTATGGCTTGTCTGTTATTCAGTTATGAATTTGAATGTATTTTATGATTTTGTAATCTTAATTTTATATATATTAAAGGAAATTCATTTTTAAAGAAGTTTATGTAACATTTTAATCATTTGCTTAGTTTCTTATGTAGATTTATTGTACTTTTTATGATTAGGAGCTCTTATATAATCTAATACTTGCCATGATCTCCTTTTCTGTGTAGCTATAATTTGAAAATAGAAAGAAAAAATAGTGACATGAAACAATTGAAGGTGTCACGAATTAATTGGGACCTTTTGTTCTTTAGTATTATGTAGAATTTTGTCCAATGAGACAGCAATTTTCATTATTTGACTGATTTATATTGTAATTTAATATTTAAAAGTCATTTTTTTATCATAGTATAATTAGAAATGCTAGTAATAAGTACATTTTTAAATATATGAGCAACTTTTCATACTATCTTGAATAAATTTATTTATTTGACATTATTGTTCACGTTTTATGCAATATCTGTAAATATCTTCTATGTAAAAATATATTAGAGTAATGTAAAATTGTGATTATTTTTTTTTTCTTTTAGGGAAGGGGAAAAGACAAAATTATTGATTGCTGTTCAGCGTCAAAAAGTTGTGGAAAAAGATGCTGAAACAGAAAGGAAAAAGGCTGTTATTGGTGTGTTTTATTATAAGTATTTTCAGTAATTTTAATTTTCAATTTAAAATAAAGTGAAATTGTTATGTTGAAATAGATGACCTAGTATAAGCATTTCCTAAAAAGATCTAATTCCAGTTATGTTTGTTTTTAAATTACTAGTTTAAAATCACATGTTCATGGCTAATTTTATTTTTTGCATTTCTAGAGGCTCAAAAGAATGCCGAAGTAGCTAAAATTCAATATGAACAAAAAATTATGGAGAAAGAATCATTAAAGAAGATGTCATTATTAGAAGGTATATGACAATAGTTATAAATATCATTTTAACTGATTTGATTGTACATTGTTTGACTATTTTAAAATATTCATTAATTGACACCAGTTGTAAAAATATAAAATTTAAAAAATTGGAAAATATATTATGTATATTGAATCTGATATCTTAAAATTAATAAATACATATATCTGTAACATTACAAAGTTCTCCATAGCATGTTTTGCTGACTTTCTCTCTGAAAAAGTTTTGGGATAGAAATATTTAGAGAAATACTTTGAATCATCTTTTGTGACTAAAGACTTGAGCTAAAAGAAGCCAAAATTTCAAAAAGAAGTTGGAAAATTGCTTATCTCTGTATAATGAGATGTACTATAAACTTGTAAGAGCCAGTAAAGAGATTAAAACATTATTTAAAAAGGACAACTTAGATACCAAAATTACTACTGAAGAAATGAATTCAGTTTCTTCATGATATCTTCTGACCTAAAAAGGGCTTTCTCCTCATTGTAGTGAACAGTGTTGAGGAATAACATAAATAAAATGAGTTTCAATTAAATGAGAAGTATTTTTTTTGTTTTGTTTTTTTGCTTTACATATTTTTAATAAAAATTGTGGAATAAAAAAGGTTTTATAAAAGTTCTCGGAATGCATCCTTGCATCTTGTTTCGGCTATATCATGATTTTACTTCATGATAATTTTTAGGAACCTATCTACCACTTTGTTAAAGGATACCTACATATCCCTCCCTTTTATGGTACTTTTTTCATGAAGTGTGATCTCTTTTTTTCCCCTCATATTAGATGACATTGTTTTCTCAAGGCAGAAAACTAGAGCCGAAGCGGAAGCTTATTATAAGAAACAATTGGCTGAAGGAAACAAGGTAAAATTTTGATTAATTCAATTTTTCAGGAGAAAACTTTGTGAAGGCAATTAAATGAAAAACTCAGATATAATCTAAAATACTCCTATCTTTCAAAATCATAAAAAAATAATCTATTTGTAGTTTTCTTAGTAGTTAATCTTTTAAAGATTGTGAGACAAAATTTTTGTGTTTAATTGGTAGTGATATATTTTATATTAACCCCTAATGCTTTGTTAAAGAAAGAAAGAAACTCATTAAAACTTTGATGGTTTCTAGTAAACATATTCCTGTGGGGAAGAATATAATATTTCCTTCCTTTCGATTTCAAATTGAAATTCCTCAATCCTTTATTTATTTGTTTTTTGGAGGATGGGGATTTTTGAATTTGTTTGAGGTTTTTGTTTTCTCTTTTGTTGTCTTTAAGAATGTTTAAATAAGTCAGAAAATAACATGTTCACTTTGCAAATATTTAGATTTATTATAATCAGTGTAATGTTTTCATTTAGTGTTGCTTTATGTTTATTCACAAGAATTAATTTGTATCCATGTTTCAATTAAAAAAATAATTTAGTTTGCAAAAGCAAAATACAGAAGAATGTGCTAAAGGTCTGATGGTTGTTGTAACTTTTCACTGATAAAGTATAAAAGCAAATTTGTAAAATAAAAAGAGCACAGAAGATTGTGCAAACAGTTTGCTAGTAACCATCCCCCTCTCCCAATTCGGGCTGATTCTATTCATACAAATTGTATGTGTTGTAAAGTGTTTAATGTTTTTGTTTGTACAAATATTTATATTTATTTTCACTTTTTTTTCTTTCTTTCTCTAGAGGAAAGGGCTTACATTTTAATAAACATTATATATTTTTTTTATAATACTAGTAAATTTTAAAGGTGTAACTTATAGAAATTACATCTTAAAAGAGGAATATATTTTATTCCTAGAAAGTAAACATTACAATAATTTCAAAAATTTAAACTTGATATTCTTTAAATATATATTGTTTGTTGCCATTTGTCATATATACCTCTCTGCCACTGGTATACTCTGGAGAAAACAGATAATTGACGAAGGATCCCTTTTCCATAGGTCTTAGTCTTAAAAGAGCTGTTTGCTACAAGATTAATGTGTTTTTTAATACTCAGTGGTTTTAATATTGATTTCCTTATGGTGCTAGCATTAATTTATAGTATTTATGTACATAATAAATTTCATTTTTAATTTATTTTGAAACCTTATTTTGTTCTTCAAATTTTGCTTGTGTTAATTATGTTTATCATATAATATTAAGTTTTTTACATCAGTTTGTGATATTGTTTACTTTATATTAGGAAAATAGCCATTTTATTATTATTAATCTGAAATTTCTCTAAATGTCCTTTTATAATATTTAAAAAAAATTATATTGAAAATACATACACATATATAGCTGATACAGTTATAATAACTTTATTCTCTTTTCTTTTAGTTACTTCTTACTCCTGAGTATCTGGAACTGAAAAAACTGGAAGCAATCTCTCATAATAGCAAAATTTATTTCGGAACTGATATCCCTACCATGTTCATGGATTCTAGTCATATTACACCTTCTGAAAAGAAAGCAGTGGCTATTGAAGATATGGCAAGTAGCAGTTATTAAAATTGTTTCATAAATTTTTAAATCCTAGTTTTGTTTAAATGCATGAATCTTACCTTTTTAAAGAATTTAATATGAATATTTAAATAAATATATATACACACACACAGACTGAATAGTAGTTAAAGGCTTAGTTTTCATATACTGTTACCACTTCAATTAATTTTTATTTCTTTCATATTCATTTCAATTTTTTTTATGTGTATATATATGTATAAATCTTGGCTTAACCTTTGACTGCAAGCCATATATGCATTCTCTACTAACCTCGCTCTTGACCAGGCACATTATACAGTGTGTCTACAAATTAGTTGGGCAAAAAATGATTTATTGCATGTAATTAACAGGTAAGAAATAGTCCCAAGTTTACTATTATTACAAATATTTGGTGGGGCTTCTTTTCGTTACTTTGCATTTGTCCCATTGGTAAATTAGTTCTTGCCATAGATTTGTCAGTATGTTTCCGTCGATGAAATTAATTGCAGCGTAGATTCTTGATTTTAGTTCGCAAATGGATATAGGAAATGACAGAATGTACACTTAATCCTTACCCCCATACACTGAAATCCATTGGTGATCTTGGGGACCATTAAATAACACCTCTACGTCCAATCCAAATTGGTATCTCAACATTGAGGTCAAATGTAATGTTATTGTGGTAGTGATAAAATGCACCATCTGGTTGAAAAATGTACACTCTTGGCAATCTTTCTTTAAATATTGGCATATGAACAAAGTGTAGCATGCCCTGGTAAATAATTCCTGTAATAGTCTTTTTAGGGAAGAAAAATGGGCCCAGAAAATTCGAGGAACACGCTACACATTTACCTTGAGACTATCTCTTACATGTTCTAGGATGGCTTGAGAATTTTCTGACCCCAAAATGACACCTAACACCCTCAAACTTTGGATATATTCCTTCTAGTCTGACTTTAAAGGGAAAGGATTTCATTTAATATTTTGAAAGCTCTTCTTATGAAATTGCCCAATTAAATTGTAGACATCCTGTATATGATTTTTTTAAGTGAAACATTTAATTAGTGGGTTTTTTTCCCCTCTTGACATAATGTTATGACTTATAGCAAAATGTTTCATGACTGGAGAATGATGGTCTTCCATTCATTGCTACATTTTATTATTATTTTTTATACTTGTTTTGGAATGGAAGTGGGAATTGTAGGGGATGAGGAATGTAAATAAACAGAATTTGCTCTTTAAATGCATAAGTTGATATAAAGCACTTGCACTTGTTCTCAAAGATTCCCATTACTTTTATTATTGTTTTTTGCTATTAAGTCGAGTCTTTTAAGGTTTTACATGTACTGCCCTTCCTATTTCAGAAAACCTTGACTCCATATTAGGTGCAGAAAGTATTTATCAGAGGATATAACACTAGAACTTAGTTTTCTTTTTTGTGGGATTTTTCTTTTAAAATAAGGCTTAGTAACATCAAGCCCTTTCACCTTTGGCTTGTCTTAAACGAATGGCATAAATAAAAACAAAGTAAAAGGGTTTTGATTTCTAAAAAAATTGATGTAAAGATTTTTTGTGATTTTTAAAATTGTGCTTATGTGGTAAATAGTTTGTGTGTGTGTGTGTGTGCATGTGTGTGTTCATAAGGGTTGATTTTTAAAAATATAGAAATTTTTAAAATACTCTTAATCAAAATATGTGCAAACATAAGTTTGTAACAAGTTTTCGAAGATTCGATTTTAAATGGGAGACATACATCTTTCTTCCACAAATCCTTCTCTGGATATGTATGTATACATAGGATATCGAAAAATTAAAAATAAGCAACATTTCTACATAATGTTGTAAATTACTACTATTAATGCTGATTTGATTACAAAAAGCCATAGATTGAAGTAATCAGCAATGTAGGGGATAACCTCTTGGGAATGATACACATTTGCACTAGAAGTGTTGATAAGTTGCTGGCTGCATAGCAGCATGAAATGTAGCCTTCTCTCCCCTCACCCCTCTTCATCTTTCACACTTGACTGTAATTAAATTATGAGGTTCGTTGTCCATTGCCATACTGTAGCTTCAAAGTGCAACATTGACCACTTCCCATTTTCACCTTGGAAAATTGTCTGTTTTTTTTACTTGTTTACATTGAGCCAAAATTACTTTCAGAAAGAAGGGAGGAAATATGCTTTTAGTTCTTTCTTCATTCTCAACTGGAATTATTGTTAGAAAGGTAGAGAAAATCTATAATGTTTGCAATTAGTTTCATAGAGAGAGTGGTAAAATGACAAGAATTCAATTTTTCTCCTTTTTTTTAAACTAAACTACAATTGTTATCAGAAAATCTGTATATTCTTATTGTCAACAATGTTTTCCCCCTCCATTTATTTTGGTTCTTTTCAGTTGTTTTTTTTTTCTCGCAGAATTTAACTTATACTTTATATTAGGGGTGAGCAACTTGTTTTGGCTTGTGGGCCACATTGTAGGAGATATCGGAGGGCTTCACCTTTTTAAAATAATTGCATTCATTATAAAAAGTAATAAATATAAGTTAAATAATATTGTGGCAGTATTATTCTATTTATTGTATTAATTTCATATTTTTAATAGCTTCAAGCACATTTAATTTTATAGTCAGTTAAAGGAGACAAATGTACTCTATCACTCTTTTATACAATTTTTTTTTTAAGTCTGAAGTGAGATTGCTCATTGATCTGTTATGTTAGAAAAGCTTTGCTCATAAATATATGTAGACACAAATATAAAGAACAATTTCTTCATACATGGAAATTTTTCAGCTTACAAAAGCTTTGTAAAAGTCAATGCTGTAGAATTAAAAATTTTCACAAATATAAAGAACAATTTCTTCATACATGGAAATTTTTCAGCTTACAAAGCTTTGTAAAAGTCAATGCTGTAGCATTAAAAATTTTCTTCGTTCTGTGATCTTATTTCAAATCAATAAGTTCAAGCTGTAGCTCCTCAGATACTTTATCATTATGAGCAGTAATGGGATAACCAAGCAAATTGAATTTAGGTTAAATTTTCTTAAAATTCTAAAATCTTGTGACTTCGTCCTCCAAACTCTGCAAACATCTTTTAGCAGAAACACTTTTAGGTACTTTGTTTTTCTAATTTTGTTAAAGGTCTTTGATAATTGACATGAAAAAAATCTTGCTTCAGAACCAATTTTCTTACTGTGTAGGTGGGCTGCTAGTTGTTCCCACCCCTGCTTTATGTCATGTTTTTTTACATCGAGAGTACTGTTATTGATTTTCATATGTGACACCATCTTTTTTCATGTAGTTAGTGACTTATGATTTGAAAAACACATTTGAAACCATTTGTTGCAATTTTACAATCATCACCACAAGAGTTGCACCGAGATACAATTTTACCGTGAAACTTTTCGGTAAAAGAGAAGTCTTAAGAAATGTAATAAAAAAGGAAATCTGTTTCAGTTATTTATTGTTGTAGTTAAAACTTTATAATATTCCCTCGCGTGCGTGCGGACTTTTTCCATTTGCCTGAAATTCCTAGTTTTTCTGTGGTATAGTTTTCTTTTGTAAGGTTTTGGAATTTCTTATCTCTTAATTTACTTCCTAATTTCTTCCCATCCCTTTGGGAGGGAAGGAGTTAGGAATTTTAAACAAATGAAAAAGTTAGCTTTATGTTTCCTTTTATAAAATCATTCAAATTCATTGTGCAATACCAAAGAAAATTATTCATTGTGTATTTGCTAAATCTAACAACATTAAAGTAAAAGGAATATTTTCATTAAATAATGAAGTTTCGATTTGATGGTGAGTGAAAACTATTTCATCTAAATTACTGAAATCTTATATTGGTACACTTTGGATTTATGTTAACCCTTTAACTTTTGCTGGTGTATATATTCACCTATTCCTGAGTACTAACCTTTGCATTTTACTGCTATCTGTAAAACTATTCAGTCTTTGGAATGCAATACAATGAATTTGACAGTTTTTGGGAAGGATTTACGTATTTCAGAGAAGGGTTTTCTTATTCCTTTTTCTTTTCCCATTAATACACCACATACTACATGTGCCTGTGTAAAATAGTGAATACTGGGTTGTAAATTGAGTAAACTGTTCCTCTGCAATTAAGGGTTTCATGTCTTAAATGTCACTAATTAAGTATTTTTATCATGTTAAATGTTTTTCAATATTTCTTTTTAGGATGATTCTGCTATGCAGGATTCAAATTAAAATTCAAAATCATGAAAAGGGGAAATCTCCGAAATCTGCATATAAATTATGTGACATAAGTTACATAAGTTTGGAGTGTTGTATTTGTGAAATTCCTGTGATTATATATAAATGTTTAAATCATTGTCATAATTCTGTCACTTTTTGTATATTTATATGAAAATTAAAAGTTTGACTATATTAGTGTTGTCTTGTTTACATGTACTTGATTTCCATATGATATTTTGAGTAAGGACCAAATTCTTAATTTTCCCTTTCTCATAATGTATTACAGTGTAAAAGTCAATATATTATAATTATTTTTTTCCTATTGTAGAATGTTAGACTATTTTTTTCTCCTATGGGTTGTTGATGTGAAAGCTCAAATCTTAAATTATTTTATGAATATTGTTGAAATCTTTTTAAACTTTTGCTATGGCT
>BMAO01037752.1:0-17473 GCA_019973975.1 Trichonephila clavata
AAGTCTGATAGATAAAAGGAACAAACAAGGCCGGACGTGTAATGTGCAATTTCGTTGGCAGCACCTATTCCTACTTTTTACAGCCTTGGAATTCAAATTCCTCTGTTTTGGGGTTGTTATATTTGGCTCTCTATGAATTATTGGCTACTTTCAACATAATTAGAAAAAAAATGCAATGTATTGTATTTTTTGGATATGCTGTGTTGAGTGTGTGTTTCAGTATGTGTGCATCTAATAACTATTATAAATATTGTGCGTTTATTGTTTATAACTTTACTACTGAACAATTTCAATGTTTTTTTCAATTTTTGTTTGAATTTTAAGATATAAATATGTTTTCATTGTTTATTTGTTGTATACAAGTTCATTAGAAATATGGTATGTTTATAAAATAAGAATTAAGATTAAATTTTTAAAAATATTAAGTGAAACTGGAAAAACAAATGTAGAACTGTAACTATATTGTAGACTTAAAATAGAAGAGTAAAATATTTTAGTTTATTGATATATTTTTGATTATTTGTAATTTTTAGTAAATTTTTATTAATCCTTATAACATTTGAATCAGGTTTAGCAAATTTTTTCTAAACAGACACTTGAGGATTATTGTTACAAAATCCTTTTAACTTTTGCAGCTGAAATTAAATCATATTTTCATTTAGAGCAATATTCTTATATATATATATATATATATATTATATATTTTTTTTTTATATTATATATATAGTATAATAAAATGAAAAAAAATAATAAGACAAAATTATACTACCCACAAAGCTAAATGATAGAAAACAGATTCTAAGAAACATAACTAGAAAAAATATTGATATATATATATATAATATAGTAATTATATATATATATATATTATTCATAAAGAAAGAAAATTGTGTTTTATATTTATCTATATCATATTGACTGTTATAAAATGGTAGGAATTAGATCCATTGCCTTTTAAATACTGTTTAGAATTAAAATTATTTTCAGCTTATGCTAAACAAAAATTGACTTGAATTTCATATAATTTTTCAGTTAAAAAACAGTCCAAAATTATGTTTATATTGTGATTTAGCTAATATATAAAGGGTATAATTTATTTTTCAGTTCTGTTCTTACTTTGCTGAAAATTCATTATAACCATTGTTCACAATAAGATTCATATTTCAGCTATGCTTAAAACGTGTGATTAAACGTAAAATTCTGTAGTATAAAACTGAAAATTTTTTTTAAAAATTATTAAAAAACATAGAATTATAATCATTTCAATTATCAATAGTATTGATGTACTTTTTTTAAAAAAAAAATTTTAAAGTAAATTTCATGAAACAGTATTATTATTATTATTTTATTTTTTTTTAGCTATATTGAGTAGAGATCATTTTAAAATAAGTTTTCAGTACTTCAAAATTAATTATTAATGGCAGGAAAATAATGATAAATTTTCAAAATACCTTAATGTATATTTTGCTTGGAACACATATTCCAGTAAAAACAAGGTTTTGAAAAAAAAAATTTTTTTCTTACAGAATTCTTTTTTTAAAAAAATAAGATTTCTAATAATAAGAATATATTATTATTATTACATGACAGTGGCTGTTTTCTTTCATTGAATTATAATTTCTTGAAATAAAAATTTGAATTTGATGTATTGAGATATACAAATTAAATATTTGTTTTAAAAAATGAGATTGATTTTTCCTGAAAATTTTACTTCAATGAAGAAAAATGTATAAGTTTTTCTTCCTCCTTTTTTTTTTTTTTTAATTTAGGGGTTGTTAAAAAGAAGGATTAATACATTTTTTCTTTCTTGTGTTTAATTCCTTTAATAATTTCCTTTGAACTTGATTGTACATTATCCCAAATTTCCCGTTACTGTTCCGAATGTTCAGTGCTTGCTTCAATTTTTCACTACTCGGTTTTAGTCCCAAATTTATAGCATATATTTTTTTAATTATCAATGCTACACTGTCCAGAAATGCCTTCACTTAGTCCAATAAGATGTGCCAATTTCAGAGGTAGATGGAAATATAACTGCATATTTTAATAAGAACCTGAAGTTATAATTGTTCAAATGTTTAAAGCTGTCAGAGTTCCCCATTTTTTCTTCCTGGCACTAAGACTGCAACTTAGCCAGTATTTAGCACCATGAACAATTCAGCAGCTTTTGTAACAAAACTGCCCTGACTTAAATAAGATCATAATAGAAAAAGATGCTCTGAAAAATATTCATACTTTTTATATTATGAAGGTACTTCAAAATAATTTAGAAGGGTTGCAGATTTATTATTTTTTTAAAAAATGAATACTGAATTTTAATTTGTTCTTTATATAAGTATTAAAAACATCATTATTAAAAAATAAAACAAAAATTGTTTATTTGGGTATAAATATTTCTTGACCAACATACTACCTCCACACCACAATAACTAAAAATAATTTATTTGTAAAAAAATCTATATATATATATATATTACATTTTGAACTTCAAAATCTTTATATTGAAGCAGCTATTCATTTTGAAATGGCATTTTTGATAGGAAGGAATAATATTTGCTCACTATTCCCTTAACTATTTTTTATTTCAATATATATAAAATTTAGTGAGGAAGTATTTGATGTTATAATTTACTGTTGTGTGTGCGTTGAATAATCTTTTTAAAAATTGTTTCATATGTATAAAATTTCTATCAATATATGTATAAAATCTCAATAACTTGACATGCTATTCTTTGTATACTTTTTATGTGGAGGATTTAATCAGATAACATTTCATTCTCCTAAATTCCACACCACCACACATTCACAACAGGAAGCTGTGATTTTTAGAATTTCAGTGTTGACTGAAATGTTATATTTCTTTGAGTATATTCAGTTTCTTTTATTTTATTTAAACAAATATGTGAATGCAGTTTTTAAATTTCTTTTTTAAAACACTACTGTCTTTCCAACTCTAACTCAGGGGTTATATTTCTGAAATTTTAAAAGCATTTTAATAAATTGGGTACAATTCAGGATTAATTAGAATTTTAAAACTTATTGCTGAAGTTATTTTAAAGTTCAGATTTTAGATAATTTCCACAGCCATATACTATTTCAAATTTAATGTATTATTGAACATTCTGTGCCTGGACAAATTATGCTCACAAGAGGGAAAATCACTACCTTAGTTTACTAGAAGAAAGTGGCAAAATCTTTGCTGTGTGTAACTCAGTAACTTTAAATTAAGCACATGAAAACTGAAAATGGATGATATTGGATTACTCCAATAATTCTCAGTCCTTTCTATTAAAAAAAAAATTAATCAAAATAATGGTTGAATGTAAATTTAATTTGTCGTTCTTTTTTTTCTCTTTCACTATTTACATTTATTTCAAAGTGAATGCTTTTTCATACTTTTGATTTTTCTATCATGTTTCTATTCAAATTAACTTTTCTGATATTTTATTTGGAGGATTGCTATGAAAGAGACGAAAGTGTAGTTCTACAATAAGATAATTGGATCCTCCTAGACCAGGAAAAGGGAAGGAATCTTAGGACCAATCCTTAGAAACTTCTCACTCATCTCATGATTCACATGGGGGGAGGGGGCTATTTTACGACACCGACACTCGAACATAAACGCGCCTTAATTAGCTTGTTAAAAAAACGTGGGAACCATTCTTCTCATTTCTTTTCCCCTGATTTATTCTTTTTGGCTAGATATTTTTAACTCTATATCTTGATTAGAACGAATATTTTAATTATATTACAACGCAAAATATTTTTAATGTAAACGGATTAATAATTTTTTTTAAATTTTTGTAAAGTATTAATAACATAAAAATAGACATTTTAATCAATACTGAAAAATAATTGCTATTATGCATCTCTCTATGCTGTACATCAAATATTATCATTATTACACTTTTATTAAGTTTTTCCACGCAATTTATTTGTGAGAAATTTAATGAAGATATTATTGTATGAAAAATATACATCTAAAAGAAATTATATCGAAGTCATGCTTCTATTAGAAGTCTATTTTTATAACTATTCGACGGTGTGTGAAAAAACTTCATGTAAGATTATAGCGAGATAAAAGGTCAAAAAGCAAAATGACCTCAGAAGTAGTACATATATATATTTTACATTTAAAAAATATGAATTTTTTCGTTTACTTTTTTGCTGGTTCTTTTTTAAGTTGCTTTCTTAAAAAATGAATGTTTTAAAATCATTAATTAAACTCATTGTTTTTAAAAATTTTATTTTCCCTTCCCCCCAAAAAATATAAATTTTTTTAAAAACACGTAAGGAGGGAAAGTACCTTTATACATTGTAAAAATCAATTTTTGAAAAATATTTTTAAAAATTATTACAGAAGGCTAGAAACGTTTTAAAGCAAACCTAATCAATATCCAACAGTAATTACGCTCTCTGCAATAAAAAATATAGATGTGAACAGAAACTAATATTATAAAAAAAGTTAACAAATAGATTTTTCGTTAATTTCTGATTGAATTTCGTTGGCTGGTCTTTTGTTTTGTTAATATCGCACTTCCAAACAACGTAAGGGGTATAGAGGTGACGAACTTCGTAATTTTAAATCACGATATGAATTCAGGAGGATGACACCTGATTTGACATTTTACTCTCCAGACTGTTTAGATTGGAAATACACTATTAATATTTTTTATTTAATATAGAGTTATATAACAGGGGCGTAGCGAGGTAACCAAACGCCTTGGTGCAACAACAACAAAAAACACCGAGGGTTCTATTTTGATTGGACTTTATCAAGTAAAAATATATTAGTATTTTAAATATACAAAGCTATTTTAACATCAGCCCTTTATCATGATCTGCAGAATATATGAAGTTGTCGTGTTAGCCTAGTGGACAAGGTAACAGACTAGTGGCTGGTATGTCATGAGTTCGAGCCCAGTACCACTGAAGACCCGCCGTGTAGGGGAGCAATGCACGTCAAATCTGTTGAGAGCTCAAAAGTCCTCCCGTTGGTGTGGTAGTTAGGAGAGGTGATGCCAGCTCTGGCGTCGTCCTCGTCACTTGACCATGGTTCAAAATTACGAGGTTCGTCTCCAAAAGCCCTCGTCTAAACAGTGCGACGTTAATATTCACTCACGCAGAACAGAGGAAAGTAAAGCCACATACTACTTACAGGTATGTGTATGAGTTTTCCTGAGTAAACTTTAGTGAGATTACCCAGGTTCGATTTAACACGGGATAGACCAGGAAACGATACAAAAAATAAGCATGAAAATGATACAATATTATAATTATTTTTAAAAAACACCCCTGCAAAAGTGGGAGTGGGACAAAATTACATAAATCTATTTATTACAGATACGAGTTGTGGCGAAATACTCGAAGAGGAAAATAGCTTATTATGAATAATACTGTTATTAAAAAAAATTACCAAGAAGAAATAGCTTCCTGTGTAAGTTTAAGACGCATTTTTCATGGAACCTGAAGCTTATTTTCAAGTAACACTTGGAAAAATGAAAAAAATTGAAAAATAACATAAATTTTCAATGAGTAAATTCGCAACATCATATACACAAAGGAAAGGAAAGAGAGGCCCCTGACCACTCCCAAGGTGTTCTCTCTCAAAATTGGGGTGGAACCGAGCCAAATCGTACTGTCACCTGCATGGTACTCAAAGCTACGGCTAACGACAGGCGTACAGTCTAGCCCGATGCCATGATGAATATCGTGGGCCTCGATCTGACTACGTCAGACAGGTGGCATTAGTAACAATAACAAGGAAAGGAAGGATTTTCTCTCTGAATTGTTTAAATTTGTTTTTAATTTTAAGAAATACTTAAATAGCAGATAAATTTAAAATTTTAGGTTTTTTTTCAGAATACACAAGCATTTTTCCGTTTTCAATTTTATAAAAGAATGTAGAACTATAATGTACATCCTTCAAAAGTTATCTAGTGAAAAAGGAAGAAAGCCAATCAGTTTTTATTCTTTTTGTGTTCATACTTTTTGCTATTGAAAAAAATTGAATAATTCCATAACAAAATTTTCTTTGATGCTTTAAAGTTTGTACTTAACAGGAAAAAAAAGTGAAAAATAAAGATTCATATGCATTTTCAAAAATTAGCTTCAAAAATTTCCCCTTCATTTTGTTACAAGTAATCGTGAATCGCAATACAATCAACATCATATGTACCAAATATTCACATGCACACAGATATTTGTAAAATCAAGAAGCTCCAAACAGTGTTATGCATGACAAATATTTATATCTTCTTTTCGAAACATGTAATTAAAAGATTTTAAAAGTACAAATTTTATGTTTTATTTAGAAATTAAAGATGCAAAATCTTACATAAAAGTTCTTAAAAATCAATGCTGAAGCACGCATAAAATACTTTGCAATAGTAAAATTCAAACATTTTAATTAATAAAACTGAACCGTAAAATATGTTATACAAACTTTATAAACACATTTCTGTTAAATTATATCTAGCAAAAAGTTTAAGTGAACATTTCGTATATAAATATAGATGCGATTTTTTTAAGATGAGCACTAAGAAATTTTTCCCCTTAGAATACATACGAAAACTTAGGACTTCTCAGATTTTATAAATTTGGTTGTAATGGGCTTACAAAGGAAGGGCGGTCATCTATAAAGTTTTTTAAGTACCACCAATTGTCTCACGGAAAATATTAGGGACCCTCTATAAAGTCTGGTTTTAAGCCCCAAGCCGGATCTTACAAAGGATTACTTCTTCGACATCAGTCAGTCTATATATGGGGCCCCTTGAATCCTGGGCCTCCCTGCGATGCGGAGGTATACTTTAAGCCATTGAGTACTACTAACATTTTTTTAAAAAAAATATATAAAATATATTTTGATGGATATAAGTATTAAATAAATGGAATTAACTGATTAAATTTGATGTTTTGTGAAAAGTAGTGAAAATTAAATTAGCAGCTCGCATCAATAGGATGACGTTTACTGTAACGACCATTAATTAAAAAAATTGAAGTTAATTTATTATTTTCAAGTCAAAATGTTAACATTCGTCAAAAACGTTTATATTCTGGATAATCTGTGCATGTTTTCACTAAATATTTCAACGTGGTTGACAATATCATATGGAATGCATACATTTATTCCTAATAATGTAAATGAAAATGACTTTCGTATTATATGCTGCATAAATTTGTAAGTCAGCAAATTTTAGTTTATTACAGTAAAATATTTATACTATTTAAGGGATTTTCTCAAAATTTTCTTCCCTGAATTACTGATTTCAATACACATAACATATTCATTAAAAGTAATATTAGTACTATAAATGAATGGTTTGGAAACACAAACAACTGAAAATTTTAATTTGGATAGGCGACGCAGTACCTCGAATTTCTGAAATGCTAGTGACAAATATGTGACACGTATCTCGTTTCTCCCATCCATATTACGCCGTCTAAGGATTGCAAGGATCAATTTCGTTTAATATGAAGCATACTACGATATTCAAAACAAAGAGTCGTGAATGAAATCAAGATTCGAAACCATTGCGCATTTGGAAAGCCCATTTATTTTTAGCCTGACCATAACTCAAATATAAATTCTAATGCAAGCAAATGAATATAAAAATTGCAATAAAACTTTCTAAACCTGATGAATTTTATTGAAACAGGTATGAAATGTGAAATAACTGGGGAGTTTGTGAAATTCATATATAGGATGAAATCATTTTAATACAATTTATGGTGTTTTCCAATCGAAAAAAAAAACCTTTTTATAATACTGAATTATCTGATGCCTTAAATTCATTTCATTTAAATATTTTTTAAAAAACTTTCTTTTATATATTAGAAAATTACATTTAATTACAGATTCCAGTAATATCCTGAAATAATTTTTTTTAAATAACACTGAGACTTCGACATTTATATAAGTGGCGTTCGAGATCTGATTCCAATACAAAGACAGAGACGGATTAAGTTAGTGGGAGGACCCTGGCGGTAAAAGGTTTGAGGCCCATGAATTCAAGAGTAATAAACTAAATTAGTGAAAAGGTTCGTTAAACTTAAAATCTCGTAATAAAATGTATAGCTATATTAAAACTCAATTGCTCAAGATAAATCCTAACTTTAAAAAAATTGGAAATTAAAACTTGGAATTTCGGATAATATGTCAACTGGCTACATGTGATGACCGTCGTCCTTATATAGGCCTAGTCGATTTGTGCAATTGTAAGTCATACACATTTATTTGTTTGGGGTTTGTACGAGTATTTGACAACGTATGCTACGCACTGTTTACTTTTATGCGTCATAGTTGGGGCCTACATTTGTGCAGAGGCTCAGGGTCTACTTTTGCGAAAGGGCCCAGGGCCCCAAGAAGTCTAAAGACATCCCTGCTTACTGTACTAAATATAAAGATGTATAAATGTGCTGTGTGTGAAGCCTTCTGTGCGTATAAATTGTACAAATCTTGTGGTAAGAATTGCTCAAGTTTAGGGCCCCTGGCGGCCATCCAACCGCTTAATCCCCCTCTGCACAAAGGCCTTAATTTATCAGACTCTAACTAGGTCTGGGCCTATAGTATTTGTGTCTCGTGAAGAAAGATTACCAAAGAAATTCAAAATTGAAAGATTTGCTAGATTTCTAATCAAAACGATGTTTGATATCAGTGGCGTTATGTACGCTCCCGCAACGTGTGGGGCGGGGGGGGGGAGCCCGGTGTGTTACGGTTTTGCAATTCTTTGTAAGATATGGCTTGGGGCCCAAAATCTGATTTTGCATGGAGGCCCTAATATTCTACGTGACGCCATTGTTAACTAGTAATTTTTTTCATCAGATTATTTTCCAAAAACTCAATAAATGTTTTGTTTTTCAAAAAATTTAAAATTTTGCAATAAATTTCATTAAGTTCTTATGAATGTTTTGTTTCATTGATTTTTATTAAATACATGAATATTTAGATCTATATAAGGTACTCTAATAAACTTAATTTTGGTGAAATATGTTTTTTTTTTTTACTATATCCTTTAACACGAAGAAATATTTCATTTCCAAAATAATCAGTTTCGTGTTAAACAATTTTCACCGTATTCGGAAATATACGTATTTTTTTTTAAAAAAAAAGATTAAAAAACAAAAATATTAACAGCTAAACTAGTTTCATGAAAAATTTTATATTATTGTATATGTTTGATTTTCCTGTGCAATTGTCTGTACTTAATAATATTTAGTATTTTGGATAGCTAACAATTCTAGCAAAGTAGACATGTTTTTAGAACTTATAAATAATATTGTGCGTATCTCATTACTTGGTACCATCCGAAACATTTTTCAAATGATTTACTACTTGCTAGTATTTCAAAATTACAACATACGTTAAATAATTAATTACATATTAATAATAAAAGTTTTTCTTTGGATTATAAAAATATATTAATGGTATTATGAAATGCAATTTTGCTGTACTTTTACCACTTGTACAAATGATCTAACTGTACTTAACAATTGTCAATATTCTTACACATGGAATTTTATTGCAAAGCTTTATAAAAATATCTCTGTTATTCAATTTTATGAGAACGCGTGAAAAAACAAGAAAAATACTTTTTGAACTTTACATAGAAATTTCCTTACTAAATTCCTACGTATTTCTTTATAATTGCATAGTTAATTTCGGCTTATATTTGATTCAAATTATTTTATGATATATCTATTTTTAATGTGAGTATTTACATTCTTATAAAAACTTTGCTTCGTTTATATATCTGATTTTCCCCCAGTGTGGGAAATTTTTTATCTTAATCTTTTTAATCTTACCACACCTCTAAGCGGATACTATTGAACCACTTTGACCAGATGTCTGCAATAAATGTCAAAAGTAAATTAGCCCCTTTTCAGAGGAAAAGGCAGTCAGACTCTCTGTATCCGCTTTTGATCTCTAGAATCTTGCGCACCCCTAAATCAGGGTTCGGCAGCATATAACTGCTTATTTCACAGCCAAATCTTGAAAATCGGCTTACTTTAAGGTTTTGGTGATTTAACATCTCTAACAGAATTACTAGCCATTGTAACTCATTTGGAATTGTCCAATTAATATTATACGCATGTTGCTGCAATGACATAAAATCCTTTAGCTAAAAAAATGGGGTTTTTTTCTTCTTCTTTTTGAATATAGAAACAATTATGAAGATTATAAATGTTAAGCTTTGGGTACATAGTGATCTCAATAATGAAATTTTTCAATAAAATTTGTTACACCACCCTTTATACTGCACAAACCATTGTCTTTTTCAAATGGTTTTGGATCATATCTACTGTATTAAAAAGTGTTGTGTAACTAATATTGCTGACAGTCTTAGAAAAAGCAGAGTGCTTTTAAAAATAAATAAAATTTTAACTTGTTGC
Organism: Trichonephila clavata; assembly: GCA_019973975.1. NCBI lineage: Eukaryota > Metazoa > Arthropoda > Arachnida > Araneae > Nephilidae > Trichonephila > Trichonephila clavata. Next base: position 10,390 of record BMAO01037752.1, read on the forward strand.
ATTTGCCATCATATAAATATTTTTTTCCAATGAATTACATTACCCAATCTCTAATGCTGTAGAAAGTCTTTCACAACTGTTATACAATTAAAATGCATGTCACCACAGCAAGAAATCCCATCTAGCACTTTTTGAGATCAAAAAGTCAAGACTTTCTAAGATGCAAGAATATTTGCTTCATATATTTGGTTGATATACAGAACACATGAAAAGCAACCTGAAAAATTACAACTATTTTAAGTATTTATGAAACAAATGCAGTATATAAAAAAATGGTTTATTACTGGACAAAAAAATAGCAAATTCTTATTAATATATCTATCCAATAAAAAAGACAATCACATTATATCATTACTTTCACCGTCATTTTAGACATTGCCCATGAAATATCGTGTATGGATGCAAAACCTCTGTTTCTAAATTGGTAAGGTAAATTTCTCAAGGTCTATTCCTTATAACTAATAACAAAAATAATATCGCAAAGATGAATAATTTATTATTAAGAATTATTTATACGTGTTAAAACATATTACTTTGGTATACACTTTTGCTTGTATAGATAGCAAGCATTAATATCCCTGATCCAATATATTTATTAATATTAGTGAGTGAGTTAGTGAATATTAACGTCCCACTGTTCAGCTACACGAGGGCTTTTGGGGACAGTCCGCGTAATTTTGAACCATGGTCAAGTGACGCGGACGACACCTGAGCTGGCACCCCTCTCCTAACTAACTCACCACACCAACGGGAGGACGTTTGAGCTCTCGACAGATTTTACGCGCATCGTTTCCCTACACGGCGGGTCTTCAGTGGTACTAGGATCGAACTCATCACATGCTAGCCACGATCCGATGCCTTGACCACTTGGCTACCGCGGCCACTATTTAATATTAGACACTTACCTGCAATAGAAGTGTACAGGTATTTTCTAAATTCGTTTGTTCCAAAAGTATGAATCAATTTTCTTTACCAAAAATTTTATTAATAAAGTATGAAATAAAGGCACCGTAATACATTTTATTAGACTGCATCAGATGAATAATATACGAAACATGTAAATCTTATTCTTCATAAAATAAAATATACTATGTTTTTTGGAAAAAGCTCTAAAATCTTAGAAAATATTATAAAAACTACGGATGAAAAAAAAAAAAAACTCCTCACATATGAAAATATAATATACCGAAATGTTTATGTGCTATTCATCCATAATTAGCAAATTTGTTTCTCTTGTGTAATTTTATTATAATAAATCGCAACCTATGCAACAATACTCAATTATCTCTAAAAAGATTTTTTGTACTTTCTCTGAAACATACAGCTTATTTCTTTTGAAATTATGAATAATTTGTCGTAGTCTCCCACTACCCCTTTGCATATTATCTATGTTAGGATATGTAGGATTCATAATTAAAGACTACTCAAATAATAAATCACTTATTTATTATTTCTTTAAGACAGAAATCCACAATTAATAATCAACTTTAAGAACAACAAATTATCATGGAGTATTATCAGAATTCAATTATGGACGACGGAATACTAACTGATATCACGAGGGGAATAACACGTACAATCAAACTACACATTTAAATCTAAACTACAAAAGTTACAGACCTGAAATCTTCTTCAGAAGGAACCTGGAACTAGTAGAATTTAGGAAGTGGCTATAATCTAGGATATCTTCAATAACTTCTGAAACGCCTTAATGAATCTTTTTCAATAATCTTCTTTCCTCTATCAAATTTTACTTCATTAAACTAGACGCTTAAAAACACCTTCTTAGACAACCACGTAGTTTACTTTTCAATCCCAAACACGGAGTTCTACTCTATCAAACCGCTTAGTCATCCCTATCTCTTCATTTCATTTCTCCCTTTTATATCTCTTTCGAACTCGCTAAACTCGAAACTATCTTATTTACATAAGTCACACTTTAAGCTCTCAGTGGGGATTGGTCAAAATAAATACAATTTAAAGTTTTTAAGAGAAGGTTAGTGAAACGCGTAAGCACCCGTCATAACCCCCTTCCGAGAAAAAAAGCGTGACTTATTGACGGTCTAAACGACCTGCAAGAATTCGCTTAATTTACCTAACATCTGAAAAACACTGAACCTGCACAAATTTTAACTACTCTAGAATGCCTGAACTTGTAAAAAGTTAACTCACGAACTTTATAACGCCTGAAAATACTAAACTTGTAGAAAGTTTTAACTCACGAACTTTAGAATGCCTGAAAACACTGAATTTGCAGAAAATTTTAACTCTCTAAGTTAGAAACTTTAATTAAACTAGCACACAGAAATGACTACTCAAAAGGGTACTCCACTCTAATTTATTTATCTTGTACAATATATCCCTACAGTGCATCCCATTCGGGCGAAGATCAGGGGAAAACCTTTCAAGGAAAAAACCCTGATCATGCACTTTACTTAAGTGCTAATAAAAAAAATTTTACACAGTATCTTCATACGACATCAAACTTTCATCACATCACTATGTTCAGGGACTGCTGCCCTGAAAGGAAACCTTGTTAATTTTTTCTAAAACATGACATTAAATGCACAGAACTTTTATACAACTTCCTTATTGACATAAAATATGGCATACATTATATTATATATATATATAGTTTAGTAACAAAATAACCCTTATCTCTGGTTTCATTTTCAAAAATTCCCAATCAATCGCGCTGCGCTGTTAATGTTTTTGTTAGTATTCCTAATTACGCCGCGCCCAGAAACCAGACATTACTTATACATCTTAATAATTACACACAAAATATATACATTTTACATAGAATATATTACAACAAACAATACAAGTAATCTCACATATAAAGCCACGTCTTTAATGTGTAGCAAAACAATTGCAATTCAACAAATGTTTTTCCACAATTTGGAAAAAAGTTTAATACAAAAGTCTTTTCAACCGATATGAAAATGCACACAACTCAGTGACACTTTTGTACGTTAACTTTACAAAAAAATTAGACTAGCCCACATGGAAAATACTCCGAACTGTCTGTCAGAGGAAAAATAAATAAATTAGAATTATACAACCTGACTAGTCTTTAGCTCCAATCTGCATAGGCTTTGTCTCCCACCATGGCTTCTGTGCTGGATGACCTTGTCCTAGGGTTGTCCACTCTGCGCTCCAACCTTCTGGGTCTCCTCTTCCATCGAGTCCGTTGAAGTTGATATGCTCCTGCTGAGGCGTTGTTTTCTTCTGTGAGAACTGGAACTTGGCTGTTGTCCACTCGACGTCGGCTCCGAAGATTGTATGGACAGCTCCTTTCCTGATGAGGTCTGTTATACTTGAATCTGTGGGATGGTCCTGGAACTGCTCTTTCAGAACTATTTCCTTCCACCTTTCTATAACGCTTCCTGGAGGGACGAGAGGACATTGACGAGGAAATCTTTCTTTTCTCACGATCTACTTGGGCTTCTGGTCTCTTCTTCCGTACATTGTCAATCCAGGATTCAGGCCTTCCTCTTTTCTCTCTCTCAGTATATACAGGTCTCTTTTTCCTAAAATTATACGCGCCATCCCCCGAAGAAACAGTAGATTCCGTCCGTCCACGTTTTTTTCTCACCTCTACTCCATCGCGTCTATTCGCAACTATATCTCTACTACCATTTACATTTCCTGATTTCGATCCTTTACGACCACCCCTATCATTCTCCGATTGCACCAATGACGACTGCGCATCATCCGACCTGATTGATGTCACTGCACCATGATCACTACTAGTGTTACTTTCCGACTCGGCAACACTGTCTTCTCTTTGATGGTAAATTCTCACCTGATCCACATTAACCGTTATTCTTTTACCAAATTTTAATATTACTAAATTATTATTATTTTTTACACTCAGAACTTTATATGGGCCTTCAAACTTTGGCATAAATTTACCTACTATTTTTTTACATTTTGAACTTAACGGGTGAGTTTGAACTAATACTAGATCACCAACTTTCACATTATTTTCACGCCTCTTTTTATTATAATATTTCGCCCACTTCTCTTGCTGGCGCTTTGTATGAACTCTAGCCTCCTCAAACAACCTTTCTATGTTCCCACAAACTAAATCTGATCCATCAGTTACCATAACTAATTTCTGAAAAGGAGTGATTAAATTTCGACCTAAAAATAATTCCGCCGGTGTTTTACCCGTTGTCTCATGTACTGCTGTCCTAATCGCATAACCGAACTCTTGCAGAAATTGATCCCAGTTAGTGTGATTATCCGCGACAAAACTCGAAATCATTTTTAAAAGAGTGCGATTGACTCGTTCTGTTTGATTAGCTTGTGGACGATATACCACAGTTTTAACGTGTTTTATGTGCAATCTGCGACACACTTGCTCGAAAACTTCGGATATCATTTGGGGACCGTTGTCGGTGACTAATTTTACAGGAGCTCCATAACGCGCAATATAATTCTCAAAAAATGCATTGGCAATTGCTTTAGCCGAAGCTTTCCTTAAGGGAACTATTTCAACCCATTTAGAAAAATTATCGGTAATTACTAAAATAAATCTATAGCGTTCTAGACTAGTTGCAGGGTATGGGCCTAACAAATCTAAAGACACGATTTCATTCGGAAAATTCGTTATTATGGGAATTAATTGACCAGCTGGTAATCCGTTTTTATAATTGACTTTTTGGCATTGGTCGCAGGTTGCTACATATTTATAAATGTATTTCCTCATGTACGGAAAATAACACGCGTCCTTTAATTTTAAGTAGGTTTTCTTTTTGCCTAGGTGACCTGCCATAGGCGAGTCATGAAATTCTCGCATAACATCTTTACGTAATGTTTTAGGTATAAATACCCTTAATTCACCTAGTGTGGTTGTATACTTTGCATAATATAGCAAACCGTCAACGATTTTAAAGTCATTGGACCAATTTCTGCAGATCGATTCATTAACAGAACTATCGTCCGGATTTTCCAAAAACTTCATAATATGCCCTAGCTCCGGGTCATTTCTCTGTTCCTCTCTTAACTGTTCTCTAGAAGATAATACTAACGATCTAATCACCGCACAAGACACTTTTGGTTCCTCATTACTTTCTAACGGGTTTCTAGACAACATATCAGCCACTTTTTCCGTTTGCGAATCCGGAATGACCAACGATTTTTTAACAAAATCAAAAGTAATCCTTGCATGTGACATAAAATCCACACCTATGATGCATGGATCTTTCATCTCAGCAATCACATGAAATTTCCATAACTGCGAAAATTCTCTTATTTTAATTTTCAATTCAACTGTGCCTAAATTTTTGCACTGTGACCCTTGAGCTGTAACTACTTCAGCTAATGATTTTTTTAAAGGACAGAAAGAAAAATACGACCGGTACGTTTTTTCTGAAATAAATGACTTTTCCGCACCTGTATCCCAGAGCGCTTTTAAAAAAGTATCATTCAACAAAATCGGCACATACGGAAGTTCAACTGGTGATAATCTCAATGAGTTAAGTCTAATTTTATTAGGAGGATTTGACTCAATACGATCTCTTTGAAAGTTTAAATCGGCATTTCTTTGCCTTTCGCTGTTGCAATCAACACGCCTCGAATTCTGTTTTGCTGAATCATCATTAGGACCCTTCCTAACCACCATCCTACGGTTCTGATACCGGTCTGTTCTCTGATTTGACTGATTGTATCGATTTCCACCCTCGAATCCTTGATTTTGATAATTACGACGAGGAAAATTATTCGCACCCTGCCTAGTCCTCTTTGATCATTTTGACTATTTCCGACCCCAGTATCTCTCCAATTTCTATTATTCTTCTTTCCTCAGGATTCCTACTCACATCCAACTTCGTCTAGCAAAATTATTACTCGAACCCTGATTTTCCCTGCAGTTATGACGTTCCTCATACCGATCTACCAACTCTATCAATTGAGTTTTCGTTGTGGGGTTTCGAACTTCTAAATAATCCATTATTTGGGGTTCTAGTCGCATTACTATGTGATCAATCAACTTTATCTCATCATAATTTATTTCCAAGGTTTTATGTATTTTTAACAACTGAAAAATAAAGTCTGACGGGGCTTGACCTCTCCGTTGTTTTGACGAAAAAAACTGAGCTTCTAGCTCTGATTTATTCCGTATTACCGGAAAACTATCTGATAATTTTTTTTAAAGTGTTGCAAATGCAGTCGCTTCTTCATTTACACACTCGAAGCCGATAACCTGGAACCAGTCTAACGCTCTCCCAACTAAATGACCTTTTAAATATGCACACGATAGATTCGCCGGTATTTCATAGTAAGCTATATTATCATCGATATTATTTAGAAACTCAGACACATTTTCTTTACCCGAAAAAAATAACTCCGGCAAAACTCTAAATCCTGCACCTGCTCTTAATTCCGGTATTTCGTTTGGGCGCCAGTGTCGTAGTCTCCCACTACCCCTTTGCATATTATCTATGTTAGGATATGTAGGATTCATAATTAAAGACTACTCAAATAATAAATCACTTATTTATTATTTCTTTAAGACAGAAATCCACAATTAATAATCAACTTTAAGAACAACAAATTATCATGGAGTATTATCAGAATTCAATTATGGACGACGGAATACTAACTGATATCACGAGGGGAATAACACGTACAATCAAACTACACATTTAAATCTAAACTACAAAAGTTACAGACCTGAAATCTTCTTCAGAAGGAACTGGAACTAGTAGAATTTAGGAAGTGGCTATAATCTAGGATATCTTCAATAACTTCTGAAACGCCTTAATGAATCTTTTTCAATAATCTTCTTCTCTATCAAATTTTACTTCATTAAACTAGACGCTTAAAAACACCTTCTTAGACAACCACGTAGTTTACTTTTCAATCCCAAACACGGAGTTCTACTCTATCAAACCGCTTAGTCATCCCTATCTCTTCATTTCATTTCTCCTTTTATATCTCTTTCGAACTCGCTAAACCCGAAACTATCTTATTTACATAAGTCACACTTTAAGCTCTCAGTGGGGATTGGTCAAAATAAATACAATTTAAAGTTTTTAAGAGAAGGTTAGTGAAACGCGTAAGCACCCGTCACAAA
>BMAO01037753.1:0-17940 GCA_019973975.1 Trichonephila clavata
ACAAAATTTGGAGATAAAATTAAATGAAGTCAGTCTCTCCACTCTGCGCATCTTGTATTTTTATTTAGACTTTCTTCCTACCATAAAACGATTCTGCTGAACCAGCTGGCATGTAATTAGTGTGTTGAAGGTAAAAAAAATTCTATTTAAATGAAACACACTCTTAGTATGAAATATTCAATGTAAATCAAAACGATTGTGTAATACTTGTAAAATGAAACATCCCTCAATGCTGCACAGGGGAAAAAAATAAAGTACAGCTTGTGTCCTCTTTCCCGTTGAAGGCTTGGGCGACAACGGTTAGAGAAAAACAAAACAAAGTGTTCAAAATGAATTGAAATTCTGCTAAGCAAACGATTTGCAGCTGAAGTATGATAAATAAAAAGCAGAGTTATTCTATCAACATGCATAATTTGGTTTGAAAATAAATTGGATGAAAAAATCCTCGCATGTGAGATGTTATGGGACATGAATCTAATTTCATAATAAATGTCTTTATGAAAGATTAAGAACAGCTGCAATTTTTTCAGAGTTGGGGTCTAGAAGTCACATACTATTCGATTTTATACATTTTGGTGCAAATCAAGCTAACAGAAATAAATGTTAGAATGATCTTTTTTCTCTTGTTCGATATTAGTCACGCCGATTCATGAATATCCAGAATGACTTCAGTCGAAAGTAGAATTTAGCAGAGTTTTGAACCGTAATTTTTTATTGTTTCGGTTTAGTTTTTTAAAAAATCGGTTAATTTCTGGTTTTTGTTCCGCCAAAAATAACGGTTTTCGGTTCAGTTCCGAATGAATAACTTTATTTTATGTTTTTACTCTAATTTGAACAAAAATATAATTCTATGATAAACAAAAAATGGAATTCTATCAAAATGTAGAAGTTTCTTTTATTTTTTAATTGATACATACGTGATATTTTTCCGCAAGAAATCATGTATACCAGTTCATTCAACTGGATTGAAAAACCTTATACAAGTAGTTTCATGAAAAACTGAAACATAAAATTACCAGGGAACATCAAAATAAGAAATCGATAAGCAATGTACGTACTACGTGTAATGATGACATGGTTGACGTTAAATTAGAAAATATACATCAGTTGGTTACAGTAACAAAATGACTAAAGATACATCGAACCGAAATAAACCGACATTATTTTCCCGGTTCAGTTCCGGTTTTCGTTCCGACCAAAATAACGGTTTTTTCAGGTTTTCGGTCGAGTTACAATTCGAAGCACTGGAATTTAATTTGATGGACATGAGTTTTTTAGGTGATTTTTAAATTCATGTCATGTTGTTAGTTTTTTTTTTAAGTTGTATTTTATCTGTTTCATAATTCGACAGTTCATACCAAAATATTAAATGAAATGGTGACTAAAAGAATAATGGTTTATGTTCGCGGTTTTCAAAATTCTTGGGCTAATTCATTTGGATTCCTAGAACAAAAATATTGCTATGTACTTATGTGTGCTATGTCGCGTAAACATCGTATGTGGTACTAAGCATGTTGTGCGTCAAGTGTGTACAAAGACATTTTCAAACTAAACACCAGGTACAACTTTTGGTACTTCATATCTACGCGAATTAATTCTTTCTCATATGAAATATATTTTGAGTTCACAAACAAGTTGTTGAATAATTCAGAATCATGAGTCAAAATGATAGTCACAAATTATAATCTTGATGTAGAGATATTGAAGTAGAGCTTTGTAAGGATAAGGTTAAAATTTTAATTAACTATGCTGAATGAACACTTATATTCCATATAGTTAAAGCTCCCTAGAGAGCCTGTTTGGCTTGGGTGCTGTCGAGAAAATTAAACTCCTCGTTCCATTTCGCATCGTCAGAGCTCAGGTGTCTCTGTCTGGGAAGAAAACTGGACGTCAACATTACTGTGTGGCGATTGGTATTCCACCTGTATGGTGCCGCATTTAAAAGTGATACCAACTCCCGGGGAATGTATTAGATCTGCAATGGTAAATACCAATCCGCAGCCCCAATAGAAAAAAATATTAGAAGGCTTTGAAGCATTTTTACCGTCATTAGAGAAAGTACTTAGAACTCTTTATGTATATAAAAGTGTCAACAACATAAACAATTATTTATAAAAATACATGCATTTTCCAAATAAATATATATGTGTTTGTGCATATTCAACATCTCTAAACGGGCGCTTTAATGTCTGCAAAAAAGACATATCTCTCTTCAAGAGGCGGGGTGTGAAAGTTCGGATTTGAGGTGACGTACTCGACGCCGATCTGTATTTGGAAAACTAATTTACGAAGAAGAAGAAGTTGAGTTTTTTTTTAATTCTTGGTAGTAACTTAATATGTTGCTTTTCGAAATCAACAAATTTTTAATGATTAGTTTTTGAAAGCACAGCACACGTTTTTAATGCGAAGAAAATGGAACATAAAAAGTTTCGAGAATTGATTATGTTAAGGAGTGTAAAAAAAAAAGTCAGAGTGCATGAAAGTACACTCATGTCCATAAATTAAGCATAATTCAGAATCACACAAAAATTGAACTCTAAAATAAAAATTTCACCTGTAGAAGTATCACACACATCTTGAAGAGGAATATGCAAATTACAGGAAACCACCAGATGGCGCGATAGTACGGCACAATGACGAGAGTGTAAGAGAGGGGTATATAAAGAATTGTGGCAAAGAAGTGAAATTGTTCACAAGCGCTTTAAAAAGCCTTTCAGTGCAATAACCGCATAGTTATGGCACAAAGGAAGCATTTGGATGATTTTTTACGCGGTAGAATTATCGGACGACTGGAATGTGGACGTACCCAGCTGGAAGTATCCGAGGAACTTGGAATCGCCCAGAGTGTCATCTCCAGGCTTTGGCAACGATACCAATATGATGGTAATGTGAGTAGATGTTACAGCACAGGTCACCCCCGAGTTACAACGCCGAATGAGGACCGGTATTTGGCAGTTACTACCAAAAGAAACAGACGGAGCACAGCATCAGACCTATCTCGTCAGCTCTCTTCAGCTACCGGTACGACAGTTTCAAGGCAGACCGTGTACAGACGCTTAGGGCACATTGGTCTATATGCTCGTAGGCCTGTCAGATGTGTTCCCCTTACCACAACTCACTGTCGCCTGCGATTAACCTGGAGTAGAGAGCATGCATTGTGGACACCGCAACAGTGGTCTTGTGTGATGTTTTCTGACGAGTCCAGGTTTAGTTTGCAGTCTGATTCTCGCCGGATTTCATATGGAGAGCGCAGGTACCCGTTACCACCAGAGAACACCATTAAACGACACCGTTACGGTGGTGCAGGATGGCTCGTTTGGGGAGGAATTATTCTTGGTTCCAGAACTGACCTGCATGTTCAGAGTGTAACGATGACCGGCACATCTATCGGGATGTCATTCTGGAACAACATGTACGTTTGTTTCGGGCCGCCATGGGTGCCGAATTTCTGTTTATGGATGACAATGCCCGTCCTCACCGTGCAAACATTGTAGACGAATGCCTTCAATCGGAGGATATCACCCGTATGGATTGGCCAGCATACTCACCGGACTTGAATCCAATAGAGCATGTGTGGGATATGCTTGGCCGATGAATTGCAGCCCGTCAACCCTCTCCCACCTGTCTACCGGAACTTCGGAGGGCATTGCTTGATGAGTGGTGTAATATTCCCCAAGATCAGATTGATAATTTGATACTCAGCATGCGTAGGCGTTGTAAGGCCTGTATTGCATCGTCCGGGAGACATACTCCGTATCAACCATCATACTAACCATGTTATACTGTTTTTTGTAAATAGGTTCTTTTTTGAAATTTGCTCCAGGGAGGAAAAATCGCAGTTTTTATTAATTATGTCAAACATATAGCATCTTTTTTGCTCATTACCTTTTGTTTAATAAATAGACTTTACAAATAAGTCAAATTTGTTTTGCTTCTGTCTCTTTCTTTGCCTGAACTTCATTATCCTTAATTTATGGACATGAGTGTATTTTATTACCAGCATTACGAAAGGGTTTTAGCTAGCTTTAGTCGAATAAAAATACCAATAAAGAAAAAGCTTTTTATAAAAGCATACCCAATTTTATATTATGCATATACGTATTTACATATTCAACTCCTGTACTTAGGCCTCTTATTACCTAACAAATAGAAGTGTCTTCTGTTGTAATACTGGCAAAGTGTACAATTTAGAAGTGCAGGAGACATCCTTGTCCCCTTAACTCGTTTGGAAAACTCTTATTTTAGAAACATCTTTTAAAAAAAGAAAATCTATTCCTCTATAAATTCGAGAAGGGCAATTTATCCACTTTATATTTTCTTTTTCAAAAAATGCAAAATGTTCGACATTTTTGTAATGATAATATTTTTAACACAATGTAGAATTTAAATATTAGTCACAAACAACAAAATAATGGTAATTTTTCGAAATATTTAGAGCTTAATGTTAGAACACCTTAAATTAAATGTTTTCTCGTATCAGAAAATGTTTTTACCCAACTTGATACGTATTCCAATTTTAAGAACAAAAACAGCTGCTACTAAAATTGGAGCCTTTACATCCTATACACAAGTATTTAAATTTTCAACACGTAAAGTTCGGTTTCTAGTGCATGCAAAAAAAGGAGATACACCTATCTCTACGTGGCGTGGAAGTTCAGAATTGAAGTGAGGTCTTCTTAACTAATACGTAGTTGGAAGACACTCTATTTTACGAAAAAACAAAACCATTACGACAATGGGTTCGTAGAGTAATTTCTTTATGCTTCAATTTTCACAAAATAAATAAAACCTTTTAAAATTATACTTTTTGTTACACATTCCCACTTGAAAGTCAAAACAAAAACAGTAAAATGAAATTTAAAAATAAAAAAAAGCTTTTATTCTTGATAAGATTTAAAACAATCAACAAGAGTGCATATTCATTGTACTTGTTTTTTGGCAAAAAATGTATTTATAAATATATTTATCAACTGCTAAATTTCTTATGTCTAGGTACAGAAAATGCAATGGCCGCATGGCGTAGTGGGAAAGTTCGGAGTGGTTGTGTGATCCTCATAGTTTTAGGACACTCTTGTTTTACGAAAGTCAAAAACATTTCAACAATGATTTCGAAGTTTAATAAATTTCTTCATACTTTAAAATAAATCATTAAATTAAAACGACCTGCAAATATAATTTTTATAAGGCTTTGCAAATTTCAAATATAAAGCAGATACAATGAAATTATGCTCGAAAAATATTTACTTTTCGGAATAAATAAAACCAACTGTTAGAGTGCCTTAAAGTATTTGTTTTCGCTTATTAGAGAATTCATATATATCGCCAGCTTTTTATGCATATTACAATATCAAAAACAAGAACAGCTATTTACGTATTCAGCCCCCGTAGATGGGTATTTTAATACATACAAAAAGAAGACACGTCCGTCTTCACGTGCGCGGTGTCGAGGTTCGGAGTGGAGGTGACGTCTTCGTCATCAGACCGAGGTTGGAAAGCTTTTTTATACGAACATCTAAGAACAAGAAGAGATATTTTTTTAAGCTGACACTCTTCAGAGCCACCTGTAGCTCAATCTAACAACAGCAATGGCAGCCCCGAATGGCATGGAGACTAATGATGGCATGGAAACTAAAATTCCGTGGAAAAAAATTATTCACTCCATTCCTTTACTCGACGAGGAAGGAATTCGACCCCATTCGGTATGACCTCCGTTCTCAGATGCAACATGGCTCAAGAAATATTTCATACAATCTATGCTATGTGTACCAACAATGGTTCCCTGTGATCCTTCAGTGATTACATTTGTAACGTGTGATCACCTCTTCTGACACAGGTTGACGTCCTCTACCCCGGCGAATTGTCAGTGACTCTGTTTCTTCGAACTTCTTAATCGTTCCTTATCAAAACATTAAGCGATAAAGCCCTTTTACGTACTAGTTTCTGTCGGATTCTAACAACATCTCCTACATACTACATCAGGGGTTTGGCAATCTTTTAGCTGTGGCTGTGCCAAGCCAAATGACCAATAGGAACTAGCGTGCCACACAGTCGGACATTTCTGAAGCAATTCGATCTCAGCGATAATGCATGCAAAGTTAGAGAAGAGAGGTCAATAATACAGATTTACAGTTCTATTATATATTAATTTTACATTTTTTTTATTTTCTTTAAAAAAATATTAACGATCTGTATTTTAATACGTTTTTTTTCAGCGTAACTCTAAAGTAAAATGTAGCTTGAATTTTAAGATTCACGCCTTTGTACCTTTGAAAATGCCACCCATCTCCCCCAGTGGCTGACTGCTCTGCCGTTGGGTCTGGGTTCGAGTCCCGGAGAAGACATGGATGTTTGTAAATGTATAGTGCCATTGCGCGGTAGGGGGTACTCTAAATAGCCATCGAGCCACCAGTCCTCTCGTGAGGTTGGCGGAAGGAGAAGAGAGGTAGAGTCTCCAGGCCCTCCCATGGTGTTCTCAATCAAAATTGGGGGGGGGGCGCACAAAATCGTACTGTCACCTGCATGGTGCTCAAAGCTACGGATAACGACAGGCGTAAACCCCTTGTCACAATGACATTCATCAAAGAAATCGGATACTCTAAATCATTATGTAGAGGAAAATAAATGGAACGCTGTCCTATCGTTTTTTCAAAATCGTAATCTTAATCTGTATTTGAGAAAGTAATTCTCGCATAAAAGCAATTTACATATATTTTTTTATATAATGATACTGCAGGTTGGAATAGGTTCAAACGGGAATCCAATTTTGCAGAATGAAAATGCAACAATCATTTTCGTATGAAATTTAAAAATGTAAGGGACAAATTAAAGTGTTTCTACTTCACTAGAATTAGCAAAACGTAAAAAATATCCCACTCATAGATTAACTTTGTAAAGATATTTGCATATAACGTTGATCTCTTACCTGCAATTTACATATTCGCATCAAAATGCGAACAAAGTTTTCTCGGCACTTTTCCATAAAGAATCAAATAACAAGGCTAATGCGATCGTAGAAATATTTACTCGAAACATAAATGAACCATTCTGAAAGGTTGAATTCTATAGATATTTTTGTTACTGAACGACAAGAATCGGAAAACGATTTCCTTTCAAAATAAAGCGGTGCGAATTAAATAAAATCAATTTTGAACAGAGAAAGGGAAAGCATTACACAGGAAGTATAAACATAATAAAAATAATCTTGAGCAGAAATAAAGCGTGAAATTGATATTAAAAGGAAATATCAAAATACAAGAAAATAATTAAAATTCGAATCGTTTCTTTTTTCGCTAAATTTTATTTAAAAAAATGAATATTATGTGCTTAAATGAATCCATGTTTTAAAACGTCATCGGTCGTTAAAATATGACCGAGTATCCAAACTCTAAAAATCGTCTGCGCTCCTTTTAAATACACACTTGCGATCTAAATATTATTCAGATTAATATTAGATAGAGGTGAAACACATTTGTTTTGTTTTTTAGAAAAATCAGATTTCGCTGGGAGGAATTTTCCAAAGTAGAATGTATAATGACAGGGGAAAAATAATAAATATATAATTCGGAAATCGAATTATTATTTTTTTTTGTGGTTGTTATTCTAGTGGACCAAAGGAAGAATAATATATTTTGATTATCAATCTATTATCCAAAATAAAAATTGAAAAATTTCTTAAAACTATCTTGAAAAGACAACATTGTATTCAGGACCTGGTTACGTTAAAAAGCTTAGGAGAATAGAATGTTGGAAATTTTACATCAAGTATAGTATATATACACACAATTCAAGAGTATTTTTATTTAAGAATTATTATGAGGAAAAAGCATTATTATGATTCTATCTGTTAAAGAAGCGTACATTTCTCCATGGAATCTTTATTGTAATTTATTCCATAAAACTGCTAGTTTATTTTATTTATTTATTTATTTTTTTGCGACTGCATAAAAAATATACAAAAGAAAAACAAAAGGGGTCTGTGACCTGATCATCGGTCGAAAAGAAAACGTGGAAAAAGGCTAGTTAAGAATCCTGACCTTAGAAGATACCATTTAGCATGGAAACTGTTTATGGTCTGGATAAATTAAATAATAAGACATATCAAGAAATCGCTTACACAAGTTATTGCTCGACCTTATTTCTTCAACACACACACACAATTCAAAGGAAAAGTGTTTGCTTTCAAGAAAAATATTTCATTGTAGTATGTTTTATTCATTTGTTTATAGTTATCTGCTTTTTATGTCAACAGAAAATATGCAATGAGAGAAATAACTGTGGTCACACATAGCACCTCAACCAATGGTATTGAAACAGGAATTTTGAATAAATCCAAAAAAGAACTGAAATTGAATTACCTTGATAAATTTTGGAATACATGCATATGTATATATTTAAATTCTAACTGTTTTCATATCCAGTAATGAATGTTTTATTTAAACTAACTTATAAATTAACTATTCAGAACTTTTTTGCAAACAATCTTATAAATTACCCCCTATCTAATCTAGCACATTTCGCTTGATATAATTTAGTATACAGAATATCAATCAGAAATGTTAAAATAACCTTTTCAATATTCATATATTTTATCAAACAGTATCTAATGAATTAATATTTAACAGAGGTGAGAGAACAAAACAGTATGAATGACTTTCATGTTCACAAAATGTCAAAAGAGTAATTTAATTTTAAATAGTCATTGGAAATGCACGGTGCACGCAATATGATAGAAAAAACATTGAATATATATTCAGGAGCTCTCACACAAAGTATCAGATATTCACGGATGTATGATGTAATACATTAGCAATTTCTATGCGCTCCTGCAAGGTTTAAAATTATTTTCCAGTAATAAAAGTAATTTATTCTCTTTGCGCGAGATATTTTGATAAAGGAGAATTTCTAAAATCATTAGAAGAAATCGAGTGACAATATTCTGGGATTGCAACATACAATACTGTTTGATGATTCAGTTGCAGTCAAGTTCTGTGAATGGATCTCTCAATTTATTATTAGATATTAAGATCTTTTTTTTTAAACTGAAAAAAAAACAGCTTTGATGAGTTTTCACAAATCGATTGGTTCATTCGAACTCATATTTTCATATAACCATTCAGCAATGAAATCAAAATTAAAAACCTTTAAGGAAATGGTATCATTGTATTACAAATGTATGAAAATATTAAAAAATATCTATGACGAAACTTGACATTTTTCACTTAAGATTTGGAAATGAAAAAAAATTATATAATTTTCTCAACAATAAGAAATTTTCAAAACGGAATCACTTTTCCCCATATAACACATATTTGTTATTTGCTTCGATTTTTCTTATCAACACTTCGTTTTAAAACTGCATTACGGGCACTGGCGACAAATCTTGTAATTTTAAACCGCGGTCAAGTGACAAAAACGACACCTAAACTAGCCCTTCACTCAAAGCGTATATGTAATAAGGTTTACAAAGAATTCTTCTCATAATATTTGTGCTTTTCTTCATTTTTAGTTCATTTAAATATTCAGTGCAAGGTGTCATCTGGCGTTGTAATTCATGTTATTTATTACAAATTAAAATTTCTACAGGTCGAACTTTTTTTTTTGCTTTTTTTTTTTTGCAAAATCTGTAAAACAAAAAGAAAATGTAATTTTTTTACAGATTTCTAAGAAATGAATGCTGGAAAAAAAGTATCATTTTCCGAGCTAACAAATTTTAAACATACTGGTGCTCTTTTTACCTCTACCGTTTTTGAATGAGCCAATGACCCACGAGTTAATATTAAAAAAATAATGAACAAAATTTGATCCACTTTTCAATAAATGTTCGTCACTCCTGGTTATAGAAGATGGAACGTACGCCATGTTTTACAGCAACCTACAGATAGGTTGAAACACAAACCAATATAACCTTCTTACTTCTCTTATAAATTGAGCCTTATATACAGTTTAATGATTTTACACATTAAGGAAGAAAAAATATTATTGTCAGATAAATGTCAATGTCTGAAAAGGAAAATTAAGTATCTTGTAACTTTATAGAACATCCCATTAATGCCATGGATTTGAAGAAATATTTGTACATTGTGAGCAACGGGATAACCTAGCTTTTGAGGGGGGAGGGTCTGCATCACATCTCCACATAATATTTTCATTTGAGTCGCCAACGTTCCATAAAAGTGTTGACATAAGTCGCCACAAATATAATGCGAGAATATTACGGTGATTGAAAAAAATGAAATCGTCCAGGATGCAATAAAAGTATCCGTTTTTACCCTTCATCACATTTTACCTTAGTAAAAAGGAAATGGAAATGTAATAAATTATTCGAAGAAGTGCAAGATAATTTTTCCCCTTCGAACGTACTATATATTCGATTTCAATAAATTTAATTATAGAAGCTTAGCTTCATAATAAGGATCCCGAGTTGAGGACGTGTACACGTGAAGGAGCGTTTATAATTTTATTTATTTTACATTAATTTAAGAAGAGCGCCGAATTTAAAAAATATAGATGTTTGAATATTACTTTGAAAATATTATTCTTATTAGTGTTTTCCCTTGATCATTGTTCAATCTTCTGAGATACATTGCTTCTAAATATGGTATTAATAATAATATAAAAAAAAACATTGCCCCAATATATCAACCCACTTCACAAATCAATACCAGCTTAATTGGCAGTCAAACTTATGTTAGACGTCTTGAATCTAATAACTAACGTCCCTATTTTCCTCATAAGTGAAGTGTGGTCGTTGATTTAAACGAATTCTTAAAAAAGAATCCCTGAAATAAAAAAGAATATTCTACATAGACATGATTCTAATGAAGCAATTCGAAAACGCAGGTGTTAAAAATATAAACCAGTAAAGAGGAACGCAAGTAAAGGACATATTTTTTAAATAATGCAACAATAGAATTAAAATCAAATAAAAAAAACACATGAATCCTACACTGCAGTAGATAATATTGAAATTTGTCTGAAAATTATTTTTCATTATTCAATAACGTTTATAATGGTATGTGGTAATCTTTCTGTACGGGTTCCAAAATTTACAAACCGGTTTGCAGTAGAATTAATCTTTGAAATTCAGTGTTACTAAATAATTATAAAGACCCCGTTGCACAAATAATTTCCATTGCCAAGATAAATTGTGTTTTACGGCAGTCCAAAAATAAGGTTTGAGAATTAAAAAAAAAGAAAGAAAGAAAAGAAACACAAATATTTAACCAACCAATCCAGAAAAGGAAAAAATTAAATTGTGCAAAAACAGACAGGATCATTTCTATATCAAAACTATTTTATTCAATAATCCTTCAGAGGAAAATAAAAATGTCTCTCTTTCTCGGATTTGTTTAGTCTTCGGTTTCTAATTTCCACGTGTTTTAATGTAGCACTGACGTCGTTTCTCGTACAGATACTGGTTGAGTACATGTTCTGATGCATCTTTTTGAAAGAACACTTTCAGAAGCGAGATTTTTCTATAAAGATATATAAAAATATGCTCTTTGTTTTGTCTACTATAGCGCCTGCTCCCAGGCTTCCAATGAATTGCTTACATTGAGTATAATCACTATTTTTTATTTTCAGAATAAATCAAGATTTCTCCAAGGAAGAGGTTAGACATGTTTCTCTTTATTTCAGAAGAAGCATATTGCATTTTTTTTATGTAATTGCAAAAGGAATGTTTCGGAAATCAAAACATGGCTTTTATAGAACAACAAAAAAGCTTTTTTATGTTGGATGTCAGCATTTATACAAAATTGTTTAAGACTGGATCAGTGAAGTGACTAAAATATATAAATGGTAAAAACGTATTTCTAATTGTCAGTTCCAGGCATCAGCTGGAATGAAAGTAGAAACTGTATTAATATATGGCAAAACCACAATCTACATGTATTTCTCTCTATTGAGCGTGCATCATTGAACATCTTTTCGGTTACATCCACCCAAATTTGTATTTTTTTAAGCTGATGCTAAAATTTTGGATTTAAATTATTTAGTATTACACGAAAAAGTAATTTGTTGAAATTGTTTCTCTTCAATAGATAGTTCAGTTTATAATCTTAAAATTGTGGGATGTTTTTCTTTATGGTTCTGATTAAAGAGATCTCAAATATAATGGAACAATATTTGCTAAAAATACTAGTTATTCTTGACTCACACATTTAATTATTGCACAAAAAATTAAGTGAATTTTAATCATGGGAATTGGTAGCAAATGGAATCATTTCAACCAATTATACCTTATTTGAATTCATAGGGACGAAAACATGAATTTTAAGAATTTAAATGAGGTAATCAAATATAAAATAATTTTATATATTCTTATTCGGAATGCCACATGATAACACTTCCAGAACTGATCAGCTTCAAAAATATCAATCTGAAATTGTTATTTCCCAAGAAACATGCAAACCAAATGAAACAGAACTTCTTTGGTGTTTCGTCCAAATGTTATCCACACCAAAAGAAATATTCAACTTCATTTTTTCGTTAGGTATTTTCTACAAAATATATGGACAGGTATTCTGGTGTGGAAGTCATCGTAATTAAGTTGAAACTGGGAATAATCTCTTTCTAGGAATTTCAGTGATTATTTTGTTGTTTAAATTAAAGAATCAGGTAGGGTGAATTTTTTCGAAGAATTCTTTCTTTCTTTTCTGTTTGACTTTAAAGCAAATTGGAAATTCAAATATGCAAAATCCTCTCTCAAGAGAGTACTTTATTAATGTGATTTTTAATACTTCATTCATTAATTCTTTAAATTAATTTGTTTCAATAATTGGTTTATCGTAGAAAGAAGCAGAAAAGAAATATTTTGCATGCTTGCTCAAATGTTCGACGTATGTATGAAAAAATTCTACAGTTTTAAAAAGTAACATAAGATTTGTAAATAACGTCCCCAGTGTTATAAAATATTTCGAGAATAATACAACACTAAATTTAAAATATCCCACGCTACAGTCCTGGGTTTCATATTCCGGGCTGGGCAAGGTCGACTCAGCCTTTCATCTCTTCAGTGGGTCAATAAATTAGTATCAAGCTTGCTTGGGAACAGAACACTAGGGGTTTCGCGTAAAACTGACCACTTGACCACAACATCGGCATATGCACCCTAGCGCCTAAGGTCGCATATACTGAGATAGGCACAGTAGGCCTTGGCCCTCAAGGGCTGTTGCGCCAAGGAGTTTAATTCAGTTCAGTAAATATAAAATTATGACGATGAAGTTGCCCTATTTGATTTACAGTTTTTAAGAATTTCTTTTCAATTTGATCCATTATCAATATTAGCAATTTTTACTTCAATTTTTTATTTTTTCTTGTTTTATATAAACAAATTTAATAACTTCTTTAAATTTTTTCCTACTTCCTGCCCCTCCCTTTGATCTGCAAATATGACATGAAATTCGTATCTTGAAAAATTAATTAGGGCATAAAACAATCTTGAGTTGTGTACGCACACAGTTCGCTCTCATCAGAATTTGAGTCATAAAATGGATAAAATATTCTGAAGAAGAGGGCATTGGTTGAAACAATTGGGAATTATTTCGAAGGAATGCTTTATTTTTTTACTTGATCAACAAAATGGTTTTAGATCAGTTGCACTCAACCTTTTTCTCTCCCCGAACCACAGACACATGACAGATTATTTCCGAAAGACACAATAGGATTAATAGTGTGTGGGGGGGGGGGCGTCATATAAGACCAAGGCAACAGAAAAAGTTTAAAAAGTGCAAAATAATTTATCAAAATACTGAAATGACTGTCAGCTTCAATTTTAATACTACATATACTCATACTATACTAAACGCCACCTGCATGGTGCTCAAAGCTACGGCTAATGACAGGCGCGCATTCAGGTATTTGCCGCCGTGGGCTTCCACCTCACATCGTCGGACAGGGGACATTAGTAACAACCAACATCAACATTAACCTCTCTATAAAACACATACACACACAAAAATTGGTTTTGAGCATTTTTAATAAGTTATGGGGTAGCTTCGAATTCCTTTCATCTATGATCACGCCCCTGTGTTTACATTCTACTTTCATACAAAGCTGTCGTGTACTTTATTTTTATTTTTTTCTTTTGACAAAATCTCATTTATTATAATTTTTTATAATAAGTTTTAACGTTAAAAAATATTATTTGCTTTTCATTCATTAGTTGTTTATAATCCTAAAGAGCCATATACGTCAATAGAACTTTCTATCCCTAAGCAAGTTCATCAAAAGTTTTTATGAGAGAATTTTAATTAATTTTTTTGCATCCAAAGTTATTGTCATACATATGGATTGCTTTTAAGTATTATTTTTCGGAAGCAGAAAAATATTTCTCTAAATTTCACTCTGAAAGAAGTTCTCAAAACTGTTTAATCAAATACATTCATTTGGGTCCCCGCACACAAATAAATCGAGATTAATGCAGAAGCTGTTAAATTAGTCTTAAGAGGAGGTTTCGTGTGGTCACGTTCCATTTTTATTTTACTAGACACGTTTTTTTTTCTCTTTCAAGTTTAATATATTACAATTACTTTCACTTTAAATGCAACAACCAAGATTTTTTCATCGCATTATAATTTGCTGATAGGAATATTTCTCCACGGAGAGCACAGTTACGTAACCTTTGAGCCATCTATCCATTTTAGGGGCCATTCTCAAAATAAATCTATGCTTTTCCATTCTAATCAAAGAAAACTATTATCAGACGATTATTCTGAAGTTTCCATAGTGTTATCTTAAAATGCAAACCAGAAAATAATTTACAGCATTGTTTCCATTAAGTGCCAACGACCTTCTGTATACACGAGTACTTAAATGCTCAACACGTAAAGATCCGTTTTTAGTGCCTGCAAGAAAAGAAGATACACCTATCTTCACGTAGAGTGGTGTGGAAGTCCGGAATGGAAAGTGACGTCATCTTCAGTAATACGTAGTTGGAAGACACTTCCCTTTACGAGAAAACAAAACCAAAAAACAATAAATTCCTACGGTTCTTTGTGTTTCGTGTTTCAAAAAAAGAAAGCACGAAAACATTTAAAATTATAATTTTTTTAAGTGTTGCATACGTGAAAATTAAAATAATAAAAACAATATAAAGAAAATTGAAAAAAAAGCTTTTGTTCCTGATAAGATTTAAAACAATTTACAAAAGAGTGCTTATTGTACTTGTTTTTCGGCTTTAGATGGCCACGGTGGCCGAGTGGTCTAGGCATCGGATCATGGCTAGCGTGTCATGAGTTCGATCCTAGTACCACTAAATATCCGCCGTGTAGGGGAGCGATGCACGTTAAATCTGTCGAGAGCTCAAACGTCCTCCCGTTGGTGTGGTGTGGTAGTTAGGAGAAGGGGTGCCAGCTCAGGTGTCGTCCGCCTCACTTGACCATGGTTCAAAATTACGCGGACCGTCGCCAAAAGCCTTCGTGTTTCTAATCTGTGCAACGTTAATATTCTCTCACTCACTCACTTCGGGTTTAGATATAAACTTTAACCAGCTTGATACATACAAAGAAGGAAATAAAAATACAGCCATTTATAAAAATGTACCTAAAGAATATTAATTTATGTATATATATATATACATATTAAACAATTGTAGACTTTCTTATGTCTGGGAAACAGAAGATGCAATGGTCGCATGGCGTGGTGTGCAATTGAGTGGTTGTGACACCCTCGTCACCGCTTCGTAATTTTAAGTCACTCTGTCTTACGGAAGTGAAAAACATTACAATTATGAATTCCAAGTATAGTAAATTTTACATATTTTAGTTTTCAAATAAGTAAATAATTAAATTAAAACGACAACTTAATAAATACAATTTTTATAGAGCAATTTTTTTTTCAAATAAAGAAAGCAAATACAATAAAAGGATGTTCAAAAATTATTTACTTTTCGGAATATTTAAAATTAACTGTGTAAAGTGTAATATTTATTTACCCGTATTAGAGAAAGTTTATGTATCCAGCGAGATATTCATATTCATTTACAATATCAAAAACCAGAACAGCTATTTACATATTCAACATCCGTAGATGGGTGTGGACTGATGTTTATTTTTTTTTTCGTTTGCTCTCTTTTAGCTTAGATATTTTGAATAAAAAGCGATAAAAAATTGAAGGATTTGTATTCGATATAAAAAATATCTCTTTAGTCTAATCTATATTTACCACCACACCACATTAAGAAATACAGCAGTACCTCGACCTGTGCTAATCCGGAGTTACGCGATTTTCAAATCTTGTCAATTTATCTTTTGTTTGAGAAAAAGAAATTGGTAAAAAATTGATTGTATGATTGAAAATTTAGCCAATCTTGCCCGGCAAATAAATTTAGAAATTAATAGTGATTATGTTCAAAAATTGCTGGATTTCCACAGACAGGATCTGACAATTGACGAGCTCTTAGAAATGCATCAGCAAAAACAAAACAGTGAAGAAGTCCGAGTCTTTAGACCCAGTTCAATCAGAAGATCGAATGACGGTTGGGAGTTTGACACAGAAGGTCTCAGTTTGATTGAGAAAAAAAAAGAATTATAACTTATAGAAAATATAAACTTGAATGATCAGCATATTTTTTCAACAAAACGAGGCATAAAAAAAATTGTTAGCATATTACAAGGAAATTTTGTGGGAGAAAAATTTTTTAAACCGGCAGACACTATTTTATTAGATTTTATGTGAAACCTTCTACAAAAAATAAATTCGGTTTGTGATTATGTATTTGTGTTAACTGAGGTTTTATTAAACTGTTTTTGTCCATATTATTACTTTCTTTGGTCTCCCGTACTAACTAAAACTAATTTATTTGTATTTATATGCCAAATCATATCCCTCAGTCCTACCTATCGTACAAGTTCGGTGTGTTACACTTGTTAAAAAGTAACCATGAGTGCTTTACCCAGATTAACAAACACATAACAAAGCCAGACATAACGAAGTTTATATGTGAGCGCCTTTATGACTTGTGCACCTTTCAGCAATCAGATACGCTTCAATAAACTAACTTCAATTTTTGTTTCACGTTCATGTGGAAAAAGAAATTATTTGAAATCTTAAACTCTGGTTTTTTATCATTCATTTCGTGAAAACAGAGAGTCATTTCTCATCTGTAACTTGCTGTATTCTCAAAATGTTTCTGTGAAAAAATTTTATCAATTCTAAACTGCACCCTCGTCTATACCAGCGTTTCTCATACTGTGGGGCACGCCCTATAGGGGCATGACAACCTCACATGGGGGACACGACCCTATTGAAAAGTCAAAAATAAAAAATTATTTAAGAAAATTATAAATTTAATGAAAAGAAGCAAAACACACAAAATACATTCTGGCACACTTACATTAACATAATATATTTGTAAATGTATCAATAGTGCACTATGTATTTGATTATTAATTTATCAATACTAAGTTAAGAACATATTTAATAGTTACTAGTGGCTTCCATGGACTTGTCATATGCAAAATTTATTACTATCTTGTTAGCATGTGTAGTTTATAATTAGAATCGTGTTTTAAGCCTTATATATATTTATGTCATAGTACATTATTTTTTCATTGTATATATTCTTACTGTTCGAAGGGGTCGCGATGAAAATGATTGAAAATTGGGTCGTAGGCATTCCAAGTTTGAAAATTACTGCTCTACTAATTTTTGAGAAAAAATTATTTTTTTAACATATCTTTTGACGTTGGGAATTATTTTCTTTAAATTCTATTGTCTCTGCCTTGACTTAATAATTTATGTAACTCTAATTTTTCTTGCTGTGAACTTTATTGACTGATATTGAATCGTTTGATTTTTTAAGTTTTGTTGCTAAGGTTAGCATCTTTTTTTTATTATTAATCTCGATGTGAGAATTGTTCAGTTGACTGTTAGAATTTGAATTGAGATGTGTTTCTGACACGTAAATAGAAACTGCTGCTTTTATTGTATATTTCATTA